>CM045731.1:2110000-2387500 GCA_024760905.1 Plotosus lineatus
CACAGGTAGACTACATCTTGTGTAGACGATGCAACGTGAAGGAATTCGGTGACTGCAAAGTAGTAGTGGGTGAGACTGTTGCCAAACAGCAAAGGATAGTGGTGTGCAGGATCACGCTGATGGTAAGGAAGGTGAAAAAGGCAAAGGCAGAGCAGAAGACAAAGTGGAGGAAGCTGAAAAAGGAAGAGTGTCATGTCTTCAAGAAGGAGTTGAAACAGGCTTTGGGTGATCAGGAAGTGCTTCCAGATGACTGGACAACTACAGCTAATGTGATCAGGAAGACAGGTAGGAGAGTACTTCATGTGTCCTCTGGAAGGAAAGTAGATAAGGAAACTTGGTGGTGGAATGAGGAAGTGCAGGAGTGTGTACAAAGGAAGAGGTTAGCTAAGAAGTGGGACATAGAGACAACTGAAGAAAGTAAACAGGAGTATAGTCAGCCCTCTACTTACGAAACCCCTGGGTACGAAAACTCCGGGTTACGAAAAACATTTTCCTAAGTTTTCATCCTCTGTATACGAAAACAACCCCCTCTTACAAAAAGCGCCAAACTCGCCATTCAAACTTCAAATGCGCCAATCAAAATTTCACATGATGCGCGAGTTGCTCTCTCATTGGCTGTCTCCCAACATCCTGCCCCGTGGCCTCCCATTGGCCAGGAGGGAGGTGACCTGTACCCATTACTGTACCCATACCTTTTGTCCGCCACACCGTGAGAAGAGTTGAAGAGGAATGCTGGCTTGTTTTTAGATCATTGCAGCGCCGAAACCCCTCTACAGTGGGATAATATTGAAGCAGAAGGAGACCTTAAAGCGGAAATACAGTGATGAAGGCAATTATTTCACACAATATTGAAGCAGAAGGAGCATGAGCAGAGTGCTCCGTGGAAGAAGACCTCCGATCTCGCAGGGAAGCAAGTCAATATTAAATCAGGACCTCTGATCTTTCAAACGGGTACTGTAATTCTACTTTAAATATAACATCCCATCCATATAAACATTTAAACAGAATTGTTCCGTCAGCTGTGCGTGCGTGTGGGCGGAGCCCGCATTCGGAAAAACACACCATAGAGACAGTTTTGTGTGTGTGTGTGTGTGAGTGAGAGAAAGAGAGAGCGAGAGAAAGTGTGTGTGTGTGTGTGTGTGAGAGAGAGAGAGAGAGAGAGAAAAAAACCCTTAGAATCCCTGAAGGAATCAAGTTAAAGTTGAGTTTGGACCTCCGATCTGTCAAGCAGGGAATGCGCCTTGAATTCCCCCATCTTAAAATGCTCCGGCGTCCTGCGTTTGGGCGGAGCCCACATTCAGCGGAGCGTACAATGTGTATTTTGTATGGGTATTGTGTGTGTGTGTGAGAGAGAGAGAGAGAGAGAGAGAGAGAGAGATGAGTGTGTGTGTGTGTGTGTGCGCATTTATATCTAATAATAAATGTTTAATAATGGTTTAATTAATAAATATGTTAATAAAATGGTTTAACATGTTAATAAAATATTTAAATGGTTTAATAAATCATTTTCTTTTACTTTTAACACATATTTCATGCATATTTCATATAAAATTGGTGTACTTTTATCATTTTTAAAGGGTTTATGGGGTAGTCTTGGGAGCCTTGGAACGAATCAGGCGTTTTACATGTAAAATGCACCTCTACTTACGAAACCTCTGGGTTATGAAAAAGGCGCTGGAATTGATTAGTCTCGTAAGTAGGTGGCCGAGTGTACAGGGAGACACAGCATAAGGCGAAGGTAGCAGTGTCAAAGGCCAAACAGAGGGCGTATGATGACTTACATGCTAGGCTGGATAGTAAGGATGGAGAAAAATTTTTATACAGGTTGGCACAGCAGAGAAATAGAGATGGAAAGGATGTGCAGCAAGTTACAGTGATTAAGGACAGAGAGGGAAATGTATTGACTGATGACAGAAGTGTGCTGGCAAGATGGAAAGAGGACTTTGAAGAGCTGATAAATGAGGAAAATGAGAGGGGAAAAAAAGAGTAGAAGAGGTGACCGTTGAGGACCAGGAAGTAGCAAAAATTAGTAAAGGTGAATTGCGGAGGGCATTGAAGAGGATGAAAAGTGGAAAGGCATTTGGTCCTGATGACATGTTGATGCAGGCAACAGAGGAGATGAGGAAGTGATGGGCAGGTTTGGTATCCAGGACAGGAACACAGAAGGACAGATGTTGATAGATTTTTACAAAAAGGATGGAAATGGCTGTGGTGAATACTTTCTTTCAGAAGAGACAGGAGCATAGGGTGACTTATAAAAGCGGAGGTAGGCACATACAGGAAGACTACATCTTGTGTAGGCGATGTAATTTGAAGGAAGTCAGTGACTGCAACGTAGTAGTGGGTGAGAGTGTTGCCAAACAGCATAGGATGGTGGTGTGCAGGATGATGCTGATGGTGAGGAAGGTGAAGAAGGCAAAGGTAGAGCAGAAGGCAAAGTGGTGGAAGCTGAAAAAGGAAGAGTGTCATGTCTTCAAGGAGGAGTTGAAACTGGCTTTGGGTGGTCAGGAGGTGCTTCCACATGACTAGACAACTACAGCTAATATAATCAGGGAGAAAGGTAGGAGAGTACATGTAGATGAATTGGTGGTGGAATGAGGAAGTGCATGAGTGTGTACAAAGGAAGAGGTTAGCTAAGAAGAAGTGGGACAGTGATGGGACCAAAGAGAGTAAACAGGAGTACAGGGAGACACAGCGTAAGGCAACGATAGTGGTGTCAAAAGCCAAACAGAGGGCGTGTGATGACTTGTATGCTAGGTTGGACAGTAAAGAGGGAGAAAAATTTTTATACAGGTTGGCACAGCACAGAAATAGAGATGGGAAGGACGTGCAGCAAGTTAGAGTGATTAAGAAGAGAGAGGGAAATGTATTGACTGTTGACAGGTGTGCTGGGAAGATGGAAAGAGTACTTTGAAGAGCTGATGAATGAAGAAAATGAGAGAGAAAAAAAAAGAGTAGACGAGGTGACCGTTGAGGACCAGGAAGTAGCAAAGATTAGTAAGGGAGAAGTGAGGAGGGCGTTGAAGAGGATGAAGAGTGGAAAGGCAGTTGGTCCTGATGACATACCTGTGGAGGTATGGAAGTTTCTAAGAGAGGTAGCAGTAGATTTTCCGACAAGTACATTCAACAAGGTCTTAGAGAGTTAGAGGATGCCGGAGAAATGGAGAAGTGTGCTTGTGCCCATTTTAAGAACAAGGGAGATGTGCAGTGTTGTGGCAACTACAGCTGGATAAAGTTGATGAGCCATACGATGAAGATATGGGAAAGAAGCTAGACTAAGGGCAGAGGTCAGCATTTGTGAACAACAGTTTGGTTTCATGCCAAGAAGAGCACCACAGATGTAGTGTTTGCTTTGAGTATGTTAATAGAGAAGTATGGAGAAGGTCAGAGGGAGCTGCATTGTGCCTTTGTGGATCTGGAGAAAGCATATGAGAGGTTGCCGAGAGAGGAACTGTGGTATTGTATGAGGAAGTCTGGAGTGGCAGAGAAGTATGTTAGAGTGGTGCAGGACATGTATGAGAGATGTAAGACAGTGGTGAGGTGTGCTGTCGGTGTGACAGAAGAGTTCAAGGTGCTGGTGGGACTGCATCAAGGGTCAGCTCTGAGCCCCTTCTTGTTTGCTATGGTGATGGACAGGCTGACAGATGAGGTTAGACAAGATTCCTGAGAAGATAAGAACAATATTCAGACAACAATATAAGACAAGATTAAATTAATAACAATAAATTAAATTCAATAACAATATAAGACAAGATTTCTGAGCTAATATGTTATAGTGGCCCAATGCTAGCTGCACCCCTGCTAACAATAAGCCCAGGTGGGAAGGGGCTGAACGACGACTCTGGTACTTGGGATCACGGGGGATGAAGGCCGTGTTGCCGGCTGGTGCACTCAGTACAATTGGGTGTACTCTCCTCGAGCCATGTTTCACAGAAACAGCACGGAGCAGTTCTGTCAATCCCTGTGTGCTGCAATCTGAGCATGAAGCTCGTCCATCTTGTTTCGTAGGGACTGAACATTTTCAAGCAGTATGACCAGAAGTGTTAACCTTCCACTTCTAACCAAGCGTTGGAGACTGAGAACTTTTCCCAGGCTTATCGTTAGCCGGGGTGTGGCTAACATTGAGCTACCATAGCATATTAGCTCAGGATAGGAATTAAGCATTTTCAGTTGCCCGAAGACTCCGATCTCATAGCTGTCGTAGGGTCGACCGGTCATAGATAAGCATAGTGCAAAACATGAACAAACAAAACAACAAATAAAACAAATTAAAATGAACAAAGAAACAATTTGACTCTGAGAACTCATTGCAGAGCCATCTTGGAGACGTCACATTCAATATAAAAGGACATGAAGCATAATAAAATTTATCCTTTTGGTATCGTTTGTTAAACATGCTATAAGAACATAAAATCTCACGCACAAACAGTCTAAACATCAACTTCGATACTGTACTGGAATAATTGAAAAAGACTTTAATACAACAGTTCAGAGTAAACTGTCATTTCTTCAGGAGAAAGTCTTATTTCTTCAGAAGAGACATCCAGCGTTTTCTATTGCTGAGCCAGAAAAAACGCACAGCATTTGAGTGGCAACATAGAGCTCAACTGGTAATTCAAACACACAAACAAAAAAGAGGCTCATTGACAACTTGTGCACGAATGAGGAAAAAGGGGCATCATCTCAACCAATCAGCAGGAAGGAGGACAGCCATTGGCTGAATTTGAGTGACGTTTCAATTGCTTGGCAGTCCGCAAATACTCAAACCATGAGTGTAAAACCGTGAATAGTCTAGGGCATACTGTATTTTGGCAAAAGTTTTATGCCGGATGCTTTTTCAAGTCGCAACCCTCTGCATTTATCCGGGCTTGGGACTGGCGTGAGAAGGGACACTTGTTTGTGCCCCCCTTCATGGCTTCCTTATATATATATATATATATATATATATATATATATATATATATATATATATAGTGGTATGAAAAAGTGTCTGAACCTTTTGGAATTTCTCACATTTGCATAAAATCACCATCAAATGTGATCTGATCTTTTGTCAAAAATCACACAGATGAAAAAACAGTGTCTGCTTTAACTAAAACCACCCAAACATTTATAGGTTTTCATATTTTAATGAGGATAACATGCAAACAATGACAGAAGGGGGAGGAATAAGTAACTGAACCATCACATTTAATATTTTGTGCCCCCCCCCCTTGGCAGCAATAACTTAAACCAGACACTTCCCGTAGCTGCAGATCAGTCTGGCACATCGATCAGGACTAATCTTGGCCCATTCTTCTTTACAAAACTGCTCTCGTTCAGTCAGATTCCTGGGATTTCTGGCATGAATCGCTGTCTTGAGGTCATGCCACAGCATCTCAATGGGGTTCAAGTCTGGACTTTGACTTGGCCACTCCAGAACGTGTTATTTTGTAAAATATATAACGGTATATAATTCATTAATTCTTTAAGGAACCCAGGGTTTTACAAGGTAAATATTTAAAATATTTGTCTGAATAAATGTTTTGAAATGTCTGGGACTAATTTTGTGAGGGATTCGAGACCTTCGTTGGGCAGGCCTGATGTTACTTGTGCTTGTATTCTAGCCCATTCTGACCTACTGGAATGTACTCAAGTGAACATGTACTAGTAAATGTGCCTCATCCCTGTACCATGTGTGCGCGCATGCACCTCGTCTCTACCATGTGTGTGTGTGTGTGTGTGTGTGAGCTTATCAGCATGAATATGACATTTAACATATAGTTTCTCTTGTTTATTCTTGTTTTATTCATCATCATAATCATCTTTCGCTTCTTCCAGGGTTGGGTCGAGGGGGCAGCAACCTTAAGCAAAGAGGTTCAGATATCCCTCTCCCCAGCCACTTTCGTCCAGCACTTCCAGGGGGACACTGAGGCAGTCCCAGACAAGCCGATAGCCCCTTCAGCTAGTTCTAGGTCAACCCCAGGGCCTCTTTGGACATGCTCAAAACACAACATCAGGGAGGCATTCGGGAGGAATTCTGACTAGATGCCCGAGCCACCTCAACTGGCCCCTATCAATGTGGAGGAGCAGCAGATGTACTCCGAGCTCTCCCTGGATGGGAGAGCTTCTCATCTTATTTCTAAGGGAGAGCCCTGGCACCCGGCGAATGAAGCTCATTTCAGCCACTTGTAGCCACGATCTTTTCTTTCGATCACCACTCAAAGCTCGTGACGTAAGGGTTAGAACATAGATTGACTGGTAAATTGAGAGCTTTACTTGCGGCTCAGCTCCTTCTTCACCACAACGGACCGGTACAGGCTCCGTTTAACAGCTGAACCTGCAGCGATCTGTCGATCATCCCCGCTCCATCCTTCCCTCACTCGTGAACAAGACTGCAAGATACTTAAATTCCTCCACTTGGGGCAGGAGCTCTATCCTGACCTGGAGGGTGCATTATACCCTTGTCTGAGAACCATGGCCTCGGATTTGGAGGTGCTGATTTTCATCCCGGCTGCTTCACACTCAACTGCGAATTACTCCAGTGAGAGCTGGGGGTCCCAGCTTGATGAACCCAAAAGGACAACATCATCCACAAAAAGCAGAGACAAGATTTGATGGCCATCAAACCAGAACCTTTCAACGCCTCGGCTGTGTGAGAAATTTTTACCATAAAAATTATGAACAGAATCGGTGACAAAGGACAGCCTTGGCGGACTCCAACCCTCACCGGAAATGAATTCGACCTGCTGTTACCAATCAGGACCAGAGCGATCGAATGGCCCATAGCAAAAGGTCCAGAACACTGTACTCCTGGAGCACATCCCACAAGATAGCCCAAGGGACACGGTCGAAAGCCTTCTCCAAATCCACAAAACACATGTGGACAGATTGGGCAAAATCCCATGACCCCTCCAAGATCCTGTGGAGCATATAGAATTGTTCAAGAGTGCAACGGCCAGGACGAAAACCACTGTTCCTCCTGAATCCGAGGTTCGACTATCGGTCGGATCATCCTCTCCAGAACCCCTGCATAGACTTTTCCTGGGAAAGCTGAGGAGTGTGATTACCCAATAATTGGAACACACCCTCCGGTCCCCCTTTTTAAGAAGAGGGACTACAACCCCAGTTTGCCAATCCAGAGGTACAGCCCCCAATGACCTCGTGATGTTGCAGAGACATGTCAACAAAGAGAGTCCTACAGCGTCCAGAGCACTGAGATATCCAGGGCGGATCTCATCCAACCCCAGAGCCCAACCATGGAGGAGCTTTTTGACGACCTCAGTGATCTTCACTCCATTGATGGGCAGACCACCACCCATATCCCCACGGTCTTCCTCCTCCATGGAGGGCGTGTTGGTGGGATTGAAGAAGTCCTCAAAGTATTTCCTCCACCTCCCAACGACATCCCCAGCCAAGGTAAGCAGCTCCCCACCTCCACTGTAAACAGTGTTTGTAGAGAACTGCCTCCCCCTCCTGAGGCATCAGATGGAGGTCCAGAACCTTTTTGAGGCCAACTGATAATCATTATCCAGGCCTTCACCAAACTCCTCCCATGCCCAAGATTTTGCATCTGCGACAGCTTCGGCTGAAGAACATTTGGCCTGCTGGTACCTGTCTGCTGCCTCAGGGGTCCTACAGGCCAATAAGACCTGATAGGCCTCCTTTTTTGGCTGGACGGCTCCCATCATCACAGATGTCCACCACTGGGTTTGGGGGTTACACCGACAACTTTCCGGCCACAGCTATGGGCTGCCGCCTCAGCAATGGAGACATGAAACATGGCCTATTTGGATTCTGACTCCTTCGGAACGTGGTTGTCGCTCTGCCTGAGGTGGGAGTTAAAGGACTCTCTGACAGGAGACTCTGCCAAACATTCCCAGCAGACTCGAATTACATGCTTGGGCCTGCCAGGTCTGAAAGACAGCCTCCCCCAGCATTGAAGCTAGCTCACTACCAGGCCGTGATCGGTTGACAGCTCAGCTCCCCTCTTCACCCGAATGTCCAGAGCATGCGGCTGCACATCTGTAGTCGATCATCAAACTGCGACCTAGGGTGGCTTGGTGCCAAGTGCATGGTGTTCGTGATAGACGTACTGTTACGAGCACAGAAGTCCAATGAAACACCATTCGAATTCAGACTGGAGAGGCCTGTACCTACCGATCACACCCTTCCAAGTAACACTATCATTGCCCAAATGGGCATTGAAGTCTCCCAAGACAACGAGTCAGTCTCCCACGGGGTTTTTCTTTCTCGAAAAGAAGGACAAAACTCTAAAATCTTTCATCGATTACACAGGACTCAACCGCATCACTGTAAAAAACAAGTATCCCCTTCCTCTCATCGACTTGGCCTTCACTCTTCTCCACAACAACGGCATTTTCTCAAAATTAGACTGAAGAAAGGCTTACCACCTAGTCTGGATTCAGGAAGGAGACGAACAGAAAACACTCACCTGTTGCACTTTGAATACCCGGTGATGCCTTTTGGTTTGACTCATGCTCCTGTGGCTTTCCAAGCATTGGTCAATGACATTTTCAGAGACATGCTGATCTGATTCATGATTTTGTACCTAGATGACATTCTGATCTTCTCCAAGGATCACGGTGAGCATGTTTGTCACGTAAAAACGGTCTGTAAAAGACTCATAGAGAACAAGTTGTACATTAAAGCTGAGAAATGTGAGTTTCATGTCTTCAGTCTCCTTTCTGGGTTACATCGTGGAAAGAGGGCAGTTAAAACTAGATCCAGAGAAGGTGAAAGCGGTGACAGAGTGGCCAGTTCTAGCCACGCGAAAACAGCTATAAGGTTTCTGGGGTTTACGGACTTCTGCACGAGATTCATATGGGACAAGAGCTGCCGAGCTGCACCCCTCACGCAGCTAACTTCAGTCAAGACTCCCTTTGAATGGTTCCCTATTGCGACGGCGTTTGATAGACTGAAAACCAAATCCATCAACACGCCATTTCTGATCCACCCAGAACCCACACTGCAGTTCGTGGTGGAGGTGGATGCCTCAGACTCGGGAGTCTTCTTCTATCGTATGCTGTTGTTTCTCAGCCATTCAACCGCGACATCCGTGGCCTCATGTAGTTCATAGAGGCCTCCTGTCAGTTGTGTTTCAGGGCACTCTTGTAGTATGTGCTGCATAGTTTGGATAGCTCCACAATCACAATTTGGTGAGTCAATGTATCCCCATTTTTCCAACATGTATCGGCACGGGCCAGTACCGCAGTGAAAACGGTTCAATTTACACCACAGGTCTCGACGAATATCCATACCATTTAGTGCAGTTGTTGGATCATTCACGATGTCCCTGTTTGGTGCTGTTCCCTTATTCCATCTGGATTGCCAGTTTTCTACCATGGAGCAGTTTGTTGTGGGCAGGTTAGACCAGATGGGTTTTCTTGAAGTCAGTCGGTATCGTGGGTGGTGCTCAATATCATTCAGCAGGGGAAGGCCTGGGATCTGGAGTGTAGAGTCCAGTAACTTTGCAGTCACAGCTTCCCTGCGGATATCTGGCGGGGCAAGATTACACATAACTGGCAGCCAGTCTGTATGTGTTGATTTTAGTGTACCTGATATGGTCCGCATAGCACAGTTCAATCTGGTGTCAACTAGTTTGCAGTGAACTGAGTTCCTCCAGACAGCAGCACAGTATTGCGCTACAGAGTATGACAGTGCTAATGTTGCTGAACGTAGTGTCCTTGCACTGGCTCCCCATGTAGTACCAGCCAACATCTGCACAAGGTTGTTTCTTGTTTGAACTTTCTTGGCTACTTTTTGCAGGTGGGCTTTGTATGTCAAAGTCCTGTCCAAGGTGACTCCAAGGTACACTGGTTTTGCATCATGAGACAGGCGGCTGTTGTTGAGTGTTATATCCAGCTCTTGTTTACTTCTAGCGTTGTGTAGATGGAAAACACTAGAAAGCGGTCTTCTTCACACTAGGTTGAAGCCGCCACTGTTTACAGTAGGTGCTCATATCACTCATGTCCTCAGTTAATCTCTCATTCAATTCATCAAATGTTTTTGCTTGGAGAGCAAAGCATATATCGTCTGCATATACAAATTTACGAGAGTGTGTGATGGGTAGGTCATTGGTGTACAGTGCAAATAGAGTTGGTGCCAGGACAGAACCTTGGGGTAGTCCATTCTTCTGTGTTCGCCATGCACTGCTGTATCCACCAAGATGAACACGGAACCATCTGTGCTGTAGCAATAGCTCAACTGTGTTTACTACCCAGTAAGGAAGGATTTTTGATAGTTTCAGTAGAAGACCTGAGTGCCACACTGTATCATATGCAGCTGTCAAGTCTAGGAAAACTGCACCAGTCTTTTTATTCTCCTGAAATCCATTCTCTATAAAGGTGGTGAGTGCTAGCACCTGATCTTGGATGCTTCTACGTGGTCTAAAGCCGGCTTGGTCAATGTTGAGTACAGCTTCTACATCATCCTTAATTCGGTGTAGGATAATGCGTTCCAGTAGTTTATAGCAGACTGAGAGTAAGGATATGGGTCGGTAGCTAGATGCTAGTTTTGGGTCCTTCCCGGGTTTCAGGATAGCGATAACCTTTGCTTCTCTCCATAGCTTTGGCAGTTGTCTTTCACGTATAATACGGGACATGAAGGCTGCTAACCAGGTTTGTGCACGTGGTCCAAGGTGACAAAGGAATTCTGGAAAGATTCCATCATATCCTGCTGCCTTTCCAGATTTCAGTGACTTCAGAGCAGTAGTGACCTCTGCACTTACAACTGTTTCAGCTTGGGTTGTATTTGTATGGGCAGACCTTCTAAAGTCTCGAAGCTCTTTCACAACTTTTTTCTTTTGGGTCTTTTCAATGGGAGTTTTCCCAAGCTTCACTAAATGGTTAGCAACAGCATTCGGTTTCACACTTGGGCGTGACAATTTTGGTGGTTGCTGTCCTGTTCCGAGGTGTCTAAGAAGCTTCCAGGCTTTGCGGCTTGAGTGGGTAAAGTTCTGTTTTTCAGTAAGCTCTTCCCATCTTGCCCGACGTGCGTTATCTAGTGCACTTATCAGGTGGTCGGCAATGTCAGTGCTTCCAGACTCCTGGTACTCTGTCAAGAATTGTTGGCATTCTTCGTTTAGGCATGGGGTGTATGTTGGTCTGTACCCTCTTGGGATGGTACTTCCTGCAGCTTTGTAGATTGCAAAGCGGAATCTTTGAAAGCATTTCTCAATGGGGATGCCAGTTTTGGGTATACAGACAATGCTCTTTTCAGTTTTTTCAGTATACATTTCCCAGTCAGCCTTCCTAAAGTTCCATCTCGGTTTCTCAACAGATTTGGTGAGTGGTATCCGGAGTCCAATGTGTATCACAATAGGTCTGTGCTGACTTTTTGGGAAATCGTCTAGCACCTGAGGTGTAGCTTGGAGAGGATGGCCTTCTGAGGTTGTAACCCAGCATAAGTCTGGGGAGTATCCTTGGTTCCATCGTGCTGAGTGGAAAGACCGGCGCTGCTTCAGGTCTAAGACTAGGTGGAGATTGTTTGATGAAGCCCATTCTATCAGCCAGTCACCATTCTCATCTTCTCTATCATATCCCCAGATGGTATGGTGGCTATTAAAGTCCCCCAAATAAATAGCTGGGTGTTGATAGTTTGGAAGTGGTGCATCAGACCATTGGGCAGGCGGAGGTTTGTACACATTTGTGACGGTGTAGCTTCCAATACGGATTGTGTCATAGTATTCTGCTGATTCTACCATTTCAACATCTGCCATGTCTGAGTGTACGTATGTTGCACGTCCATGCTTGTTATGGCCATACAAGGAAATAAGATCATATCCATTTACCTTGGGGCAGCATGCAGGTGCATCAGCAGCAACATGTGTTTCCTGGATGCAGATCACATCTATGTTGTTGGTAGGGCATATTTCAGAAAGTATTTCTCGCTTGGCAGCTGATAGGCCCTCCACATTGATTTGGAGGAGTCGCATAGTGGGGCCGACGTCTTGAAAGTCGTGGCGTCCATTATTGTTGTTATTGTTGTTGTTTGGCTGAGGACTGGGATTAATTTTAGAATTCAGTCGGCTGGTTTGGATCATTAGTTTCCCCAGATGGGTACTGACGAGGGATGCGACGTGAACGCTGATCCATTATCCCCCAGACTCGGGAGTGGGGGCTGTCCTCTCCCAGCACTCCCCGGCAGATCAGAAACTACACCCATGCGCATTGTTCTCCAGTTGCCTGACTCCATCATAGGAAGTCTTGAGTCACTGGCAGTGGTTCTGGCGCTCCAAGAGTGGCCGCACTGGTCGGAAGGCACATCACACCCCTTCATTGCCAGGACGGAACACAAAAATCTGTCCTACCTCTGTGCGACTAAGAGGTTGAACTCCTGGCAGGCACGATGGTCCCTCTACCTGAGGAGGTTCAATTTTACCCTCACATACTGTCCTGGCTCGTGAAATACAAAACCAGATGCTCTCTCCTGGCAGTACTCTTCAGGGGAAGACACCACCACAGAAACTATCTTGTCCACCTCCTGTGTGCTCGGAGCTGCTGCGCCTGGTCCAGGATGCCCAGCAGGGGGAATCAGAGCCTGAAGGGTGTCCCCAGGGATGATTATGTTTCTCCATCTGCTATCCATCCCGGGGTTCACCAGAGCCTTTTCTTTCTCCAACAACGCTTCTGGTGGCCAACCACAGCAGCCAACATCAGGGAGTTTGTCACAGCATGTACTACTCATGCCCGAAACAAGTCATCCCACCGTGTGCCAGCAGGTTTCCTCCAACCCTTGCCCAAACCTTATCGCCCCTGGTCATACATTACGGTGGAATTTGTCACGGGTCTACCCCCATCTGAAAGGTAAAACCATCATCCTGACCATAGTAGACCGCTTCTCGAAGGTAGTCCATTTCATTCCCCTACCCATGCTCCCATCGGACATGGAGTCAGCTGCCCTGCTGACCCAGAACATTTCCCACCTCCATGGGATCCCCCAAGACATTGTTTCTAATCCAGGCCCCTAGTTCGCATTCAGGGTATGGAAAGCATTCTGCAAGACCCTAGGAATTTCCAGCAGCTTGACTTCCAGCTACCACCCCAATCTAATGGTCAAGCAGAACGAGCCAATGAGAGCCTAGAATACTCCCTGCGTCTTGTTGCCTCCCATCTCCCAGCCTCCCGGTCCACACACTTATCATAAGTCGAATACTCTTACAGCTCCCTGGTCTGCGTTGCTCCTGGTATGCCCCCCTTTATGGCGGTGAATGATTTCCAGCTCCTCTGTTCCCCAGTCAGGAGACTAATGTGGCTGTTCCCTCAGTCCAAGCCCACTTCCGCAGAGCATGCCAGGTCTGGAAGGAAGCTTACGCTGCCCTGGAGAGGTCAGCAGTCCAGAATCAGCAAATCGCCGATCACCACCAGACACTGGCACTGGTCTATAAGGTCAGACAACAGGTTTGGCTCTCTTCCAGAGACCCTCCTCATCATGCTGATTCCAAGAAAATGGCTCTCAAGTACATCGGTCCTTACATCATCGAGCACATCATAAACCCCAGTGCCGTCTGGCTGAAACTCCCAGCGGCTCTCAAAATTCATCCTGTTTTCCATGTCTCCCTGGTGAAACCCATGGTGGAAAGCCCCCTTCATCCTTCTATGGCCCCCCCTCTCGGTGGTTGATGGACACCTGGCTTACACAGTCAACCGCACACTCGATGTGCACAGGCAGGGTCATGGCTTCCTGGTGGATTGGAAGGGGTATAAGCCTGAGAAACACTCGTGTATTCCTCGGTCCCTGATCCTGGACCCTGACCTGCTGTCTGAGTTCAAGAGCAGGTTCCTGGAAAAGCCTGGTCGGACGCCAAATGGCGCCCCTTGAGGGGGTACTCTTATGGTCTGTATTTTTTGGAAAAAACAAAATAATAATATAAAACTCCTGGTAGCATTGGAAAATATTCACAGAAACAGTAATAAAATAAATGAAATCAGAACCTAAGATGAAGGAAAAATTGTTTATTTGCAAATCAAAATCAAGTACAAATCATACAGACTTTCCAAGGATGGAAATGGCCATTATGAATACTTTCTTCCAGAAGAGACAGGAAAATAAAGTGACTTATAAAAGCAGAGGTAAGAGCACACAGGTAGACTACATCTTGTGTAGATGACGTAATTTGAAGGACATCAGTGACTCCAAAGTAGTAGTGGGTGAGAGTGTTGCAAGGGCGTATGACTTGTATGCTAGGTTGGACAGTAAGGAGGAATAAAATGATTTCTACAGGTTGGCACAGCAGAGAAATACAGATGGGAAGGATGTGGGGCAAGTTAGAGTGATTAAGGACAGAGAGGGAAATGTACTAACTGATGACAAAAATGTGCTGGGAAGATGGAAAGAGTACTTTGAAGAGCTGATGAATGAGGAAAATGAAAGAGAAAAAAAAGAGGAGAAGAGGTGACCGTTGAGGACCAGAAAATAGCAAAGATTAGTACGGGTGAAGTGAGGAGGGCATTGAAGAGGATGAAGAGTGGAAAGGCAGTTGGTCCTGATGACATATCTGTGGAGGTATGGAAGTGTCTAGGAGAGGTAGCAGTAGACTTCCTGACAGAACATCCAACAAGGTCTTACAGAGTGAAAGGACACCAGTGGAATGGAGGAGAAGTGAGCTGGTAACCATTTTTAAGAACAAGGGAAACATGCAGAGTTGTGGCAACGACAAAGCTTAAAAGTTGATGAGTCATACGATAGTTATTTGAAAGAATAGCGGAAGCGAGACTAAGGGCAGAGGTCAGCACTTGTGAACAACAGTTTGGTTTCATGCCAAGAAAGAGAACCACAGATGCAGTGTTTGCTCTGTAGTGAGAGCAAAGAACAAGTGGAGGAAAATCTCGAGTGGTGGAGGTATGGCCTGAAAAGGAGAGGAATGAAGGGTAGCCTCAGTTAGACAGAATACAGGTGTGTGAACAAGAAGGATTCAAGAGGAATGGTGAGGTTAAATGGAGCAGAGATAAAGAAGGTAGAGGATTTTAAGTACAGTAGGCCCCCGTTATTCGCGGGGGATCGGTTCCAGCCCCTCCCGCGAATCAAGATAATCTGCGAGTTCTGTACCTGGAAGTAACTAGTTTACTTTGCATTGCATTACGGTATTTTGTGTGGGCAGGGTGATTTTGTGTATGTGTTCTTGTGAACATAGCTACCGTTATATTTATCAGCTACATTGAGAGTTTCAGTATTTTTGATCTGCTGTGTTGGTGGATTTCAAAACCCTTGCAGTAATGGCAAGCAGTGTTCTCACCATCAGCCAGCAGCAGAGTGGCAAGAGAGAGATTTTGCTGCCGCCGGGGTTTGTGATCCAGGAAAGGAAATCACAGCTGAAGTAAGAGACGATGGCGGAGATCTGGTTTATGCACAGCAAACTAATAAAATATCTCCGAATTAAATAACTCTCCTCAGAGTGAGAAAATAAAAGACTGGGTGTGGTTCAGTCTTCACTCTGAGAATGGGGCGGTCAGTGCAGTTTTAAGAATTAATATTATTTAAAAGAATGTTGTGCAGGCTCCTTCTTAAAATTAGTCTCCATATACTTTTCTGTGTTGCTGGCATTTTTATAAATTAAAACTGTGACAAAAAACATTAATATAATGAATAAATAAAAAGAAGATCCCACAAAGAGAGTGATGGTGAGGTGGGCTGCCCAAAACATCTGGCTGCACCCCGTCCCTCCCTTCATGGGACAAATATTATTTTTCTTTATAAAAATACAAGGACTCCAACACATTTATTCATTTTCTGGACTGCTTAATTCTAATGAAGGTCACAGGGAGCCTGGTGATTTTTTTTTAATCTAAATGTATTTGTTGCAAGCAGAATTGTAATTTAATTGTCTCTGCAGTCATTTAAATCAATGCAACACATTTTTTATATTAACATGAAGGAAAATGGGGGGAAAAAGTATGCAGTGTTATTTGATTTCAAATGTCAAAAGTATTTGTGGCTCCCAGTGTTTTCTTGACTGTGGAAAACGAGTCTAAATAGCTCTTTTAATGGCAAACGTTGCAGACCCCGAACTAGAAGTATCCAGAATACTAAAGCAGGTTCCATTCTGATGATGATCTTGTTTCATACAACATTCACCTTCTTAGCACGTCAACAAAAACTCGATGCAACACTAGCTCTGATTGCCTTTTCATTTTTCTTTATGCAGTGGACTGTAATTTCATTCATTTTATAATGCCGCCCTACTGCAGGAAAACATTTTCCTTCCTGAATCATATCAAGCAAATCTGCTTTTTCATGCAGTGTCAATATTTTTTTCTGGCACTTCGGCGACTTACCAGAAGTCTGGGAAAGTGTGCAGCGTTTGGGTGGCATGACAGAGCTTAACTGTAATTAAAAACACACTCACTAAAAAAAGCACATGCACAAAGTGTATGTGAATGAGGAAAAAGGGGTGTTCCATCATCTCAACCAATCAGCAGGAGGGAGAACAGCCATTGGCTAAATTTGAACCACGTAACAGTTGCTCGGCATTCAGCAAATATGCGGAGGTGCGAGTGCAAAACCGTGAATAGTCAAGGGCCTACTGGACTTCGGCTCAACAGTCCAGAGCAATGGAGAGTGTGAAAAAGAGGTGAAGAAGCGTGTGCAGGCAGGTGGGAATGATTGGAGAAAGGTATCTAGCGTGATGTGTAATAGGAAGGTATCAGCAAGAATGAAAGGAAAAGTGTACAAGACGGTGTTGAGGCCAGCAATGTTGTATGGTTTAGAAACAGTGACGCTGAGGAAAAGACAGGAGGCCGAATTGGAGGTAGCAGAGATTAAAATGCTGAGGTTCTCTTTGGGGGTAACGAAGATGCATAGGATCAGAAATGAGTACATCAGAGGGACAGCACATGTAAGATGTTTTGGAGACAAAGTCAGAGAGGCTAGATTGTGATGGTTTGGACATGTAGAGGAGGGATAGTGAGTATATTAATAGTAGGATGGTGAGGTTGGAACTACCAGGCAGAAGGCCTACAGGAAGCCCAAAGAGAAGATTTATGGATGTGCTGAAGGAAGACATGAAGGTAGTTGGTGTAAGACAAGAAGATGCAGCGGATAGGGTGAAATAAAGGCAGATGATTCGTGGTGGCGACCCCTGAAGGATGCAGCCGAAAGGAAAAGAAGAAAGAAGACAGTCCTACCATCACGTCTGTCTTTGGGGCTATTTTTATACAAGTTATTACAGACAAATCACAATGAACATAATAATAAATGCCCCGATCACATCACCTGTTTTTACATTATTTATTGAAAGTAAAATTGCTTATGAAACCAAAATTTATATCCTTTACAGGTTTTTAGCCTTAGCCATCCATATTTCATCATTGCCAGTTGTCTCATCTACTATAACCGGCTAAGCAGCTCGTGAGTTACAGTAAGCCCCCGTCCATTTGCTGTTCACGGCCCAGAATACTTGCGTATTTTGTTCTCAAAAGCTTTATTTCATAATGTTTTTAAATTAGCGCACTGCTTCTCAATTATTTTCTGTGACGCCCCCTCTAGAAATATAAAAAAAAAACATTTCACGCTCCCAAGCGCAACTATAAATAGTTTTATTTGTCTATAAAATGGTTATTAATACACCTCTGCATAACACTGTATCTTTATTAATATTAAAAATAAAAAAACACTTGATTCTAGTACAGTCTGGAAAAAAGCATGTTCCCCATGGTCATACGCCCTCCCCCGACATCACACTACGCCCCCCAAGGAGGGTGCGCCCCACTATCTGAGAAGCACTGAATTAGCGGCAGCCCCGGCAAATTATACATATGCATCATCACAACATTACTGGCACATGAGTCAAATTTAGCCAATGGCTGACAGTTTTTGTTTCTCCTTCCTGCTGACTGGTTGCAGATGATGTGTACACCTCCTTTTTTTCCCCTCCTTCGCACACGTTATCAACGTGATTGATTGAATTGCGAATTCAAACTTTTTTAGTGTGCTTATAATTATTATTTAAGCCCCATGATGCCCCTCAAATGCCCTGCATCTTCTCTAGCTTCTGGTAAGGAGCTGAAACGCGTTATTTATTCATAAATATCATCACAGTACAAAATTTAAAAGTTTTTACGTAATCATTACTACATTTTACTACATTATGACTGTATTAATGAGTAAGACTGTCTATAGAATGTGTTTAACACAACACATTTTAGTGTGTAATATCATACATAGGGTTTTAAAACCTCAGATTTTTGGGATCCACGGGTGGGGGCTGAACATAACTCCCGCGAATAACGGGGCTTTCTGTACTTTACAAATTTGCCAGCCAATTTCACTGCAGCGAGATGGCTCCCAGGTCTACTCCTGTGTGGATACACTTGTGCTTTTGTAGATGAATCTGCCGAGTAAAATTCTTCCCACATTGATAACAGTAATACGGCTTCTCTCCGGTGTGGATAAGCTCATGCTTTTCAAGAACAACCTGCCAAGTAAAACACTTCCCGCACTGTTCGCAGTAATACGGCTTCGCTCCAGTATGGAGGCGCTCATGCTGTTGGAGATAGCTCTTCTGACGAAAACGCTTCCCACACTGTTCACAATAATACGGTTTTTCTCCTGTGTGGACACGCTCATGCCTTTGAAGGTGATTCTGCTGAGTAAAACTCTTCCCACACTGTTCACAGTAATACGGTTTCTCTCCTGTGTGGATACGTTCATGCTGTGTGAGATTACCCTTCTGACTAAAACTCTTCCCACACTGTTCACAGGTATACGGCTTCTCTCCTGTGTGGACACGTTTATGCTGCTGAAGATGACACTTCTGACTAAAACTTGACCCACACTGTTCACAGGTATACGGCTTCTCTCCTGTGTGGATACGGTTATGCTTTTTCAAAACAGTACTTTTAGTAAAGCTTCTCTGACACGCCAAGCGGTGATGCATCTGAAAAACACCACAACGATATGACATGATTAAATAATGCTTACAAAATATGTACCTTTATCATTACGAAACTGTTACTAGAAATATCAGCAATATTGTATTACAGCGTGACAACAAAAATCACTCACATTCACACTCAATTTAATAATAATAAGAAGAAAACAACTACAGGTACAACCTCTCCAGTCTGGCACCCCGTGGTCCAGCAACACCTGTGGTTTGGCATAATTTTAATGTGCTGACATTACAGGTAAAGACAGTGAAAGTGATGATGATGAAGTGAAAGTTTAAGAACGAATATCGATCGGCAAATGCATCCAGATGACTATGGACTTGATTGAAGCATTCGAGCAACATAACATATTTACGTAACAAGAAATCATGACGCTTTACCTCTGGAAAGACCGTCTAATCAAAGAAAAATGCCTAAATACATGAAACAGACAACACTGGACAACTGGTTCAAGAGAGGTACTTCAGCCTGTAAACAGTCTACAGTCGCGCATCCTGTACCTAGTACGTCCGCTCCCGCAGACACCTCCCCAGATGACCACCGAGCCGAGACACCAGATGACATACCACCTGAAAGTTCTGCAACTCCGGATGTCACCACAGTCAAGACCACAGACATAACTCCAGTATAGTGTAACTTGACGTTATCTGAATATACATTACATGTACCGGGCTCAGAAGCCGTAATAGTATACGCAAGTGTACCGTACATATATTTGTTAATTTTCATTTTTATTTAAATTTTGTTTCTGTATTTTCACTTAAATTTACCTGTAATTTAATATACCTCTGGTTATGAAACAAGTTCACGTTACGAAAGCGCCATCTTAAAAATTCAAGCGCGACATTCAAACAATGCACGAACTGCTCTCCCATTAATGACATTCAAACATCCTGCCCCGCTGGCCTCCCATTGGCTAGGAGGGATGACGCAGCTACCTCCCATTGCCTATCTCCCAACATCCCGCCCCGCTGGCCTCCATTTGGATAGGAGGGATGACGCAGCTCCTTCCCAGCTACCATAATGCTTTGTGTGAAAAGGACAGAGTTACTGTTGTTTCATGTTTTATTTCTTGACACAGGCTTTTAACCTTCCATAAACATTTGTTAGATTATAACTCCGCTAAGACGACATGGCCAACACACACGCATGTGATATCCGGTGCGAGTGAGAAGAAGAAACGGTCTCGAGTGATATCGCAAAGGAATATGGCCAAACTCGTCTACCATCGGTACGATATTGAAGCAGAAGGAGGTCTTAAAAGGTATACTATTAACATTTTTAAAGGGTTTATGGGGTAGTATTGGGAGGCTTGGATCAAATCACATGTTTCACATGTAGGCTACGAAAAAGGCTGTGGAATGGATTAATTTCGTAAAGTGAGGTCCACTGTAATTTGTTTTTTAATTCCTGAAGTCCACAGACAAGCAACCTGCAGAGCTAAGTTTTTTCTTTTTAATTAGATTAAAACAATATTGGAATGTTATATAAATATATAATGTGGTATACAAGTGTAAAACACACAATGAACAATATTACATCATTAAATCAAAACAATTTACAAGCTTTTTCGAAAAAATGTGGACATTTCCCCAATTACTGCTTAATACGGCCTTAATTACACTAGAAATCACACTTTTAAGTAATACCAGAATATGGAAACTAAACTTTTTTTTTACCATACAGTAGGCCCTTAACTATTTGCGGTTTTGCATTTGCGGTTTGAGTATTCACGGACTGCCAAGCAACTGTCATGTGATTCAAATTCAGCCAATGGCTGTCCTCCTTCCTGCTGATTGGTTGAGGTGATGTAACGCCCCTTTTTCCTCATTCGCGCACAAGTTGGCAATGAGTCTTTTTTAGTGTGTTTTAATTACCAGTTAAGTTCTATGATGTCACTCACACGCCTGCTTAAGCACCAGAAAAAGGTAATGAGGTTGGATGTCTCTTGAAATGAGTTTCCTCTGAAGTCACGTCATTGCTGAAGAGGAATACTGTAATCCTTTGAACTGTTGTAAAACAGTAAAACTCCACTATTAAAGTCTTTTTTTAATTATTATTCCAGTACATGACCTAAGGTAATGTTTAAAATGTTTGTGTGTTATATTTTATTTACTGTGGTGTAGCATGTTTCTCATTGTGTTTTGTTCATCCAATTTATTACATTTCTTGTTCTTTTATGTCCTTTTTGTTATGGTCTGTGTTTTGGGGGACTTTGATTTTGGCACTGTGCCTCTCATGAACTGTTTATTTCCTGAGGGGCGTAGCTGAGCTGCTCACACACACCTGGATTCACTATTCTCATTTACTCCCAATAAACAAAAGCACGCTCAGCTCTGCGCCAGAGGATTAACTCACATCAACATCATTGCTTCTTTGGTTTGCCTCTTACTCTATCACTCTAAAATTCTGTTTTGCACTTCGGCTCCGGTGGGGGAGCGTTGCCGAGCTGCTCGGACTTAATGCAGTTAATAGCTGAATTCAGTCGTGTCATGCCTAATGCAATACAGTACGTTCCTCCAGTGGGCATTTTTGAAAACTACAGTGCCGTATGTTTATGAACAGAATGCAATGAAAGGTGTTTTATGCATATGCTGTATAATGTTTATATTTTAGCATCAATAAATATAACAGTAAAAATTGAAGTTTTTCTTAATCATGACTACATTTTACTACATTAATACTGTATTAATGAGTAAGACTGTCTATAGAATGTGTTTAATAAGCATATTTTAGCGCATGTAATAGATACATAGTATTTTAGTTATAGCTGCTCATTCGCGCATGTGACGTCATACATGGGGTTTTACTTTTGGGTACAGAACTCGCGGATTATCTCGATTTGCGGGAAGGCCAGGAACCGACCCCGAGAATGTCAAGGGCCTACTGTATAAAAAAAGTTTTGGATGCAAGTATGCCAACATCCATTAAGATCCTTCCAAGATGCATGGGGAATAGTTAAGATGAGGGAAGTGAATGGGACGACCCGAATAATAATGGGATGGTACAGGAAGCTACCACCAGTGCTACAACATCAATGGTGCCCTTAACAGATGTATGGAGGCTATATGGAGGAATGAGGCTGAGAAAATCATGACCGGTTTCATGGTCAGCACGAGGGTAATGATAACTGAAGCGCGAATGCTTAAGTAATGTTTCATTAAAAATGTTCAATCGAATGAAAACTATACACACTACAACCAGAAAAGGTTCATTAAGTAAGAAAACAAAGCACTGTGTGCCTTAGTGGAACAAGTGACAACTACAGCACCATGATATTGAAAAACAGGAAGGTAATGGATTGCTTAATGGCAAAAAAGGGGTACAGATGTACCTTTTCTGAAAACACTGCTGTACTTGTCTTCCAAGTAACACGACCCCAGGAGCTTCCTTTGGTCCGGCAACGGAGAAGTTCGGAAGCCTAGGACAAGAGGTAAAAAGAAAAAACAAAATTCAGGATTTGTCATGTTCTCTATTAAATAGTGCAGCAACCTTTTTGGCAGTTAGGAAGCATGGTTACTGAAAATGGCTATCAATGTGGAAATAGTACTTCCACTAATACACCTTTTGTCGCCACAGCAAATGATCTGCCTCCATCTCACCCTATCCTCTGCATCTTCTACTCTTACTCCAACGACCTTCATGTCCGCCTTCACCACAGCCATAAATCTTCTCTTTGGTCTTCCTTGAGCCTTCTGCCTGTTAGTTCCAACCTCAGAATCCTACTACCAATATACTCACTATCCCTCCTCTGTACATGTCCAAACCATCTCAATCTAGCCTCTCTGACTTCGTCTCCAAAACATCTTACATGGGCTGTCCCTCTGATGTACTCATTTCTGATCCTATCCATCCTCGTGACTCCAAAAGAGAACCTCAACATTTTCATCTCTGCTACCTCCAGCTCTGCCTCCTGTCTTTTCGCCAGGGCCACTGTCTCTAAACCATACAACATCGCTGGCCTCAACACAGTCTTGTACACTTTTCCCTTCATTCTTGCCGATACTCTCCTATCACACATCACCGGACACTTTTCTCCATCCATTCCAACCTGCCTGCACGCACTTCTTTACCTCTTTTCCACACTCTCCATTGCTCTGGATTGTTGAGCCTAAGTACTTAAAATCCTCCACCTTCTTTATCTCTGCCCCCTGTAACCGCACCGTTCCTCTTGGGTCCTTGTCGTTCACACACATGTATTCTGTCTTACTGAGACTAACCTTCATCCCCCTCCTTTCCAGGGCATACCTCCACCTCTATAGATTTTCCTCCACTTGTTCTCTGCTCTCACTACAGATCACGATGTCATCTGCAAACATCATAGTCCATGGAGATTCTTGTCTAACCTCGTCTGTCAGCCTGTCCATCACCATAGTAAATAAGAAAGGGCTGAGAGCCACCTGCACCTTGAACTCTTCTGTCACACCGACAGCACACCTCACCACTGTCTTACATCTCTCATACATGTCCTGCACCACTCTAACATACTTCTCTGCCACTCCAGACTTCCTCATACAATACCACAGTTCTTCTCTCGTCACCCTGTGATATGCTTTCTCCAGATCCACAAAGGCAAAATGCAGCTCCTTCTGACCTTCTCTGTACTTCTCTATTAACATCCTCAAGGCAAACACTGCATCTGTGGTGCTCTTTCTTGGCATGAAACCAAACTGTTGTTCACAATTGCTGACCTCTGCCCTTAGTCTAGCTCCCACTATTCTTTCCCATAACTTCATTGTATGGCTCATCAACTTTATCCCTCTGTAGTTGCCACAACTCTGTACATCTCCCTTGTTCTTAAAAATGGGCACAAGCACACTTCTCCTCCATTCCTCTGGAATCTGGTCACTTTCTAAGACCTTGTTGAATATTCTTGTCAGAAAATCTAATGCTACCTCCCACAGACACTTCCATACCTCAACCGGTATGTCATTAAGGACCAAGTGAACTGCCTTTCCATTCCTTCATCCTCTTCAATGCCCTCCTCACTTCACCCTTACTAATCTTTGCTACTTCCTGGTCCTCAATGGTTACCCCTTCTACTCTTTTCTTGCTGCACATCTTTCCCATCTCTATTTCTTTACTGTCCAACCTATCATACAATTTATCATACACCCTCTGTTTGGCCTTTGCCACCGCTACCTTCGCCTTACGATGTGTCTCCCTGTACTCCTGTTTACTCTCTTTGGTCCTCTCTGTGTCCCATTTCTTCTTAGCTAACCTCTTCCTTTGTACACACTCATGCACCTCCTCATTCCACCAAGTCTCCTTGTCTAATTTCCTTCCAGAGGACACAACAAGTACTCTCCTACCGGTCCCCCTGATCACATCGGCTGTGGTTGTCCAGTCATCTGGAAGCACTTCCTGACTACCCAAAGCCTGTTTCAACTCCTTTTTGAAGACAACACGACACTCTTCCTTTTTCAGCTTCCACCACTGTCTTCTGCTCTGCCTTTGCCTTTTTCACCTTCCTCACCATCAGCATCATCCTGCACACCACCACCCTATGTTGTTTGGCAACAGTCTCACCCACTACTACTTTGCAGTCACTGACTTCCTTTAAATTACATCGCCTACACAAGATGTAGTCTACCTGTGTGCTCTTACCTCCGCTTTCATAAGTCACCCTATGCTCCTGTTTCTTCTTGAAGAAAGTATTCACCACAGCCATTACTACATTTCCATCCTTTTTGCAAAATCGATCAACATCTGTCCTGTGTTCCTGTCCTGGATACCAAACCTGCCCATCACTTCCTCGTCCCCTCTGTTGCCTGCACCAACATGTCCATTGAAAACTGCCCCAATGACCACTCTTTCACCTCTGGGGGTACTCTGCATCACTTCATCTAACTCACTCCAGAATCTCTCCTTCTCTTCTAGCTCACATCCTGCCTGTGGGGCATAAGCACTAACAACATTGACCATCACGCCTTCAATTTCTAACTTGAGACTCATCACTCTGTCTGACACTCTTTTCACTTCTAGAACATTCCTGACAAACTCCTCCTTCAAGATGACTCCTCCTCCATTTCTCTTCCCATCCACACCATGATAAAACAGCTTAAACCCTGCTCCTAAGCTTCTAGCCTTGCTACCTTTCCACCTGGTCTCCTGAACACACAGTATGTCTACCTTCCTCCTCTGCATCATGTCAGCCAACTCTTGATTTATTCTTCATAATTCCAACATTCAAAGTCCCTACTCTCAGTCCTAGACTTACGCATTTCCTCTTCTCTCTCTCTGCCTACAGACACGCCTCCCGCCTCTCCTTCTTCGACCAACAGTAGTCCAATTTCCACCAGCAGGCTGTTGGTTAACAGCACTGATGGCGGTCGTTGTGAACCCGGGCCTTGATCGATCCGGTATGAATTTTGTTTTGATCATTTGCATGAGATATGTGGCAGAAGTTTTACGCCGGATGCCCTTCCTGTTGCAACCCTCTGCATTTATCCGGGCTTGGGAGTAAGAGGGAGAGACACTGGTTAGTGCCGCCGCCCCCCCATGGCTGCATTTATCAAGCCATGGCTGTATAAACCTTGTTAATGAATAAAGCGCTTAGGTTCCTTACCAGAAGCTAGAGAAGCTTCAGGACATTTGCGTGGAATCAGAGCTTAAACAATAATTAAAAACACAAAAAAGTAAATTCACAATTTAATCAACAACGTTTATGACATGTGCGCGAATGAGGAAAAAGGGGGCGTACACATCATCCGCAACCAATCAGCAGAAGGAAGAAACAAACGCTCTCAGCCACTGGCTAAATTTGAATCACGTGCCAGTTACTTCTGGGTTTGTCACCAATCTGCGGCAAAAACTGAGAATGGTCAAGGGCCAACTGTACCACTTATAGTGCTGGGTGAACCGAGCCACACTTGTGATTCAGACCTTGCACAGGGGGTCTTGGCACAATGAGGGTCGAACTGGGATTTGAACACACAACCTCCCGATTATGAGCGCACCTTGACAGGGAGGGGAGTTTATTTATTTTTCATTATTTTGAAAAGCTAAAAAGTTCACGTTGTCGTGTGCAGATGACTTTCCTGATGCCCCTGAACGGACTTCAGTCCCAATACATGACAAACAAGCTGTCCATCACAGCTTAAAAATAAAGACTTACAAATAAAATATAGTCTTCATAAAAGTTTTAACAAATATTACATACCCCAAAGTTGTATTCAATTCAATGCAAATCGTTTTCCTTCCAAACTCTCAGATCCAGGATTCGTGCTTTTTCACAAACATGCCGCAACTACATGTCTATTTTTCCTCTCATGCTCCTTCTTCTTCCTCCTCTTGTTTGATGACGGTTGTCAAACATCTATTTGATGCATGACCGCCACCAAGTGGTATGGAGTGTAAATCATTATTTATTTATTTTTGCACGAAACGTCCCTCAGGTGGAACGATCCATTACGTTCGTTTTTCTAATTTATTTTATTGAAGAACAATGTATAGCACAGGACAGCGTGTACAAACACACTCATTGACAGTGTTACAAGACCCAATGTGACGGCGAGAGCATATAAGTCGAACCCTAAGATGCACGAGACCACGCACGATGATTCATTGACTTTATTTTAGCACTGGGGAAACCTGAATCCCTGGGAATACATCTTACACGGGAAACTGGCTACCAGGAGTACGAGAGACCACGAGGAAACGAAATCACATGGAAAGGGCAATCTTCTGACGCCGGAGGGGAGCGCGCGGCTCCTCTTTATCGCTCACTGATTACTGAGGGAATTCAGGTGCTCCTCCTGGATTTTGCCTGCAGGTAATAGCCACGCCCCTCACCAGCGCCTGCAGTGTATGCAGAGAGAAACACAGAGAGAGAGTTAAAACGCCGCCAGCAAGCACAGACCATCACACCCAAGTCTGTCAACTCACAGAAAAATGGCAGAAATAGAGAATCAACTAAAAAAGAAAGAAAAAAAAATTAATGAAGTATTTTATTTCTACAGGATGACCCAAAAAATGGGAACTTTTAAACAATACTATAAAACCAAGAGTGATGGAAGAAACATGCCATTTAAGAATAAATGACTAACCTTTCATGGCGAAGGATTTACTTGTTCAAGGTCACTGTCTCGCAGTGGTGCCACTTGCTCATGTCCAGCAATACACAATTCAAAAATACCCGGTTTTTTTTGGGTCACCCGATACAGATATATATATATATATATATATATATTGACTTCTTCGACCAACAGTAGTCCAATTTCCACCAGCATCCTGTTGGTTACACTGATGGCGGTCGTTGTTAACCCGGGCCATGACCGATCCGGAATGAAATTTTTTGTTTTGACTCACATATTTTATTTGGCATTTGTTTTACACTGGATGCCCTTCCTGACGCAACCCTCTGCATTTATCCAGGCTTGTGCACCCCCCAGCCCGGCTGCATACACATAGAAATACATATACTAGTCCTTCTCAAAAAATTTGCATATTGTGATGAAATTCAGTATTTTCTGTAATGTACTGATAAAAATTAAACTTTCATATATTTTAGATTCATTGCACACCAACTGATATTTCAGGTCTTTTATTGTTTGAATACTGATGATTTTGGCATACAGCTCATGAAAACCAAAAATCCCTATCTCAAAAAATTAGCATATATCATCTGACCAATAAAAAAAAAAAGTGTTTTTAATACAAAAAAAGTCAACCTTCAAATAATTATGTTCAGTTCTGCACTCAATACTTGGTCAGGAATCCTTTTGCAGAAATGACTGCTTCAATGCGGCGTGGCATGGAGGCAATCAGCCTGTGGCACTGCTGAGGTGTTATGGAGGCCCAGGATGCTTCGATAGCGGCCTTAAGCTCATCCACAGTGTTGGGTCTGGTGTCTCTCAACTTTCTCTTCACAATATCCCACAGATTCTCTATGGGCTTCAGGTCAGGAGACTTGGCAGGCCAATTGAGCACAGTAATACCGTGGTCAGTAAACCATTTACCAGTGGTTTTGGCACTGTGAGCAGGTGCCAGGTTGTGTTTAAAAAATGAAATAATCTCCATAAAGCTTTTCAGCAGATGGAAGCATGAAGTGCTCCAAAATCTCCTGATAGCTAGCTGCATTGACCCTGCCCTTGATAAAACACAGTGGACCCACACCAGCAGCTGACATGGCACCCCAGACCATCACTGACTGTGGGTACTTGACACTGGACTTCAGGCATTTTGGCATTTCCTTGTCCCCAGTCTTCCTCCAGACTCTGGCACCTTGATTTCCAAATGACATGCAAAATTTGCTTTCATCCGAAAAAAGTACTTTGAACCATTGAGCAACAGTCCAGTGCTGCTTCTCTGTAGCCCAGGTCAGCCGCTTCTGCCGCTGTTTCTGGTACAAAAGTGGCTTGACCTGGGGAATGCGGCACCTGTAGCCCAGTCCACTGCTTCCACAGGTCCCCCAAGGTCTGGAATCGGCCCTTCTCCACAATCTTCCTCAGGGTCCCGTCACCTCTTCTGGTTGTGCAGCGTTTTCCTCCACACTTTTTCCTTCCCACAGACGTCCCACTGAGGTGGCTTGATAGAGCACTCTGGGAACAGCCTATTCACTCAGAGATTTCTTTCTGTGTCTTACCCTCTTGCTTGAGGGTGTCAATGATGGCCTTCTGGACAGCAGTCAGGTCGGCAGTCTTACCCATGATTGCGGTTTTGAGTAATGAACCAGGCTGGGAGGTTTTAAAAGCCTCAGGAATCTTTTGCAGGTGTTTAGAGTTAATTGGTTGATTCAGATGATTAGGTTAATAGCTCGTTTAGAGTACATTTCCATGATATGCTAATTTTTTGAGATAGGAATTTTGGGTTTTCATGAGCTGTATGCCAAAATCATCAGTATTAAAACAATAAGAGACCTGAAATATTTTAGTTGGTGTGCACTGACTCTAAAATATATGAAAGTTGAATTTTTATCAGTACATTACAGAAAATAATGAACTTTATCACAATATGCTAATTTTTTGAGAAGGACTAATATATATATATATATATATATATATATATATATATATATATATATATATATATATATATATATTACACACACAGTGGGTACAATAAGTATTGGGCAATGTAAAAATGTGCAAGTTCACCCATTTAAAAAGATAAGAGAGGTTTGTAATTTTCATCATAGGTACACATCAAGCTTGAGAGTAAGAATGTAAAAAAATTCCAGGAAACCACATAGTACGATTTTTTACACAATTTATTTGTGAAAATGGGAGGCCAATAAGTATTGGGCAGCTAGAAAACAAACATTATTTCGGCCCCCATTCGTTAACAGTATGATTGACACCTGTTTGAACTGATTAGATGCATAAGAGACACCTTCAAACCTGCACACACCTTCAAACTGTCAGACTGCAGTCTTCACCATGACCAAGACCAGAAAGCTTCCCAAAGACACCAGAGATAAAATTGTACAACTGCACAAAGCTGGGATGAGTCAAACTGCGATTGGTAAACAACTTTGTGAGAAAAGATCAACAGTTGGAAACATTATTAGAAAATTGAAGAAGTATAACATCACTGACAACCTCCCAAGGAGTGGCGCTCCATGCAAGATCTCACCTCATGGGGTTCAAAGGATCCTGAGAACCGTGAGTAATCAGCCCACAACTACACGGCAGGAACTGGTCAATGATTTGAAGATGGCAGGAACCACCGTCACAAAGATGACAATAACTAACACACTACGTCGTCATGAGATGAAATCCTGCATTGCCCGAAAGGTTCCCCTACTAAACAAAAACATTTAAAGGCCCGTCTGAAATATGCTAATGACCATCTGGACGATCCAGAGGATTGGGAGAATGATATGGTCAGATGAGACCAAAATTGAACTTTTTGGTTTAAACAGCACTCGCGGTGTTCGGAGGAAGAAGAATGCCGAGTTGCATCCCAAGAACACCATACCTACTGTGAAGCATGAGGGTGGACACATCATGCTTTGGGGATGCTTTTCTGCAAAAGGGACAGGAAGACTGCACCGTATCAATGGCAACATGAATGGGACCATGTATTGTGACATTTTGGGTAAAAACCTCCTTCCCTCGGTCAGAGCATTAAAGAGGAAATGATAACGATCCAAAGCACACAGCCAAGAAAACCAAGGAGTGGCTCTGTAAAAAGCATATCAAGGTTCTGGAGTGGCCTAGCCTGTCTCCAGACCTCAATCCAATCGAAAAACTATGGAGGAAGTTAAAAAAAACTTTGAGTTGCCAAGCGACAGCCCTCAAACATCACAGCTCTAGAGAAGATCTGTGCAGTGGGCCAAAATACCAACTAAAGTGTGTGTAGACCTGGTCAAGAACTACAGGAACTGTTTGACCTCTGTCATTGCCAACCAAGGCTACATTACAAAGTATTAAAAGTAACTTTTGATGGCTGCCTAATAGTTATTGGCCTCCCATTTTCACAAATAAATTGTTTAAAAATCATACAATGTGATTTCCTGGATTTATTTTACATTCTGTCTCTCAAGCTTGATGTGTAGCTATGATAAACTACAAACCTCTCTTATCTTTTTAAATGGATGAACTTGCACACTTTTACGTTGCCCAATACTTATTGGCCCCACTGTATGTATAGATACACACACACACACACACACACACACACACACATATATATATATATATACACACACACACACACACACATATACACTGTAGAAACACTACAAGTAAAGCAGCACTAATAAGTATTAAACAAACAAAACACAAAGGATCACATGAGTAAGGCACTGCAAATTAAAAAAAGCAGGGTATGACAAACAAGAGTATCTTCTGAGCATTCATCAGGGATTAAGGGGTTTATAAGCAGTAAATTTACTGATTAAAATATTCAAAAGACTTAGTGCTACCTTTCCACGAGCAAGAATGGATGTGTCATTTACTTAAAATAATAAGAAAAACATTAATGGTATCAGATGTTGTTCTGCAAACTGTCCACGTAATAAATTATATCATAGTAAAAAAAATCAGATATATTATCTATTTTTAAAGAATGCCAACAATTAATATCTGACCAAAACAGACCCACATTAGGACAAAGGGAAAAGACATGATCAATAGTTCCACAAAATGAGAAGAACACAAAGGACAGGACTCACCCTCAAATTTAAATCTCTTCGCGAAAAAACGATCAACATGAAAAAGTTGATATAATTTTAAAATAAGGGTTTTCTAGCTTTAGGTAGAAGAAGAAAAGATAATTTGAAAGTGAATGGCTTTTTCATTAATAAAGACTCGATGGTATCCGTGAAAAAACAAGTAGAAATCCACAAAACATTTTGTTGAAAGACAATTTTATACTATCATCATCATCATCATCATCATCATCACCTTCCACTTCTTCCGGGGTTGGGTCACAGCGGCAGAAACCTAATTAAAGAAGTGTAGACAGCCCTCTCCACAGCCACTTCCTCCAGCTCTTCCGGCGTGGGCACCGAGGCGTTCCCAGACAAGCAAAGAGAAATAGTCCCTCCAGTGTGTTCTAAGTAAACCCTTGGGGTCTTTTCCCGGTTGGACATGCCCGAAACACCACACCAGAGAGTCGTTCGGGAGGCATTCTTGCCAGATACCCGAGCCACTTCAACTGGCCCCTTTCGGATGGTAGAGCTTCTCACCTTATCTCTAAGGGAGATCCCTGCCACACGGCAAAGGAAGCTCATTTCAGCTACTTGAATCTGCGATCTTGTTCTTTCGGTCACTACCCAAAGCTCATGACCATAGGTGAGAGTTGGAACGTAGATCCACTGGTAAACTGAGCACTTTGCCTTGCGACTCAGCTGCTTTTTCACCACAACGGACAAGTATGGGCTCCGTATTATTGCAGCGTCTGGACCCTCCGGGTCCATTCCACCCTTGTCCGACGAAGAACCATGGCCTCGAAAATGAACGTGTTGATTTACGTCCAGACTTTTTCGCACTCAACTGCGAATCGCTCCGATGAGAGCTGGATGTCCTGACTTGATGAAGACTAAAGGACAATGTCATCGGCATGCAGCAGAGACAAGATCCGATGGCCACCAAACCAGAACCCCTCAGCACCTCGGCTGCACCTAGAAATTCTGTACATAAAAATTAGGAACAGAATCAGTGACAAAGGACATCCTTGGTGGACTCCAACCCTCATCGTAAACTAATTCGCCCTGTTGTTACTAATACAGACCAAACTCTGGATCTGGTGATAAAGCGATTGGTCCATTGCAATGGGTCCAGAACGCCATACTCCCGGAGCACGTCCCATAAAATAGCCCGAAGGGCACGGTCGAAAGCCTTCTCCAAATCCACAAAACACATGTGGATAGATTGGGCAAACTCATGCCCCCTTCTTATGCCTCTTATGCGAAGATCCTGTGGAGCATATGGAGTTGGTCAGGAGTGCAACGGCCAGGACGAAAACCACATTGTTCCTACTGAATCCGAAGTTCGACTATCGTTCAGATCCTCCTCTCCAGTACCACTGCATAGACTTTCCAGGTAGGCTGAGGAGTGTGATTCCCTGAGAATTGGAACACACCACCCCGGTTTGCCAATCCAGAGGTACAGCCCCCAATGACCGTACAACGTTGCAGAGATGTGCCAACCAAGACAGTCCCATAGCATCCAGAGCCCTGAGATATTCAGGGCAGATCTCATCTGGGAGGGCGGAGCCATGTCTCGTTTTCGGGCTGGGCCCGGCCAGGCTCTATGGGCAGAAGCCCAACCACCAGGCACTCACCTCCGAGCCCCTCCCCCAGGCCTGAATCCAGAAGGACTGGGTTGACAGGTGTGCTGTAAGAACTAACACATGGTCTAATCACTCCCTGTTGAAACAAGGAATCAAGTATTCCATCAATCCACTGGGTCTTTTCCTGAGACAATGGATACTATTTGACAAACACAGGGTGGGAGTGCTTCAATTTTGCTTCATCAGGAACACAATGGGGCGGCATGGTAGTGTAGTGGTCAGAGTATCCGCGTCCTGGGTTTTATTCCCAACTCAGGTGTTTCTGTGTGGAGTTTGCATGTTCTCTCATTGCTTGCATGGATTTCCTCTGGGTATTCCAGATTCCTCCCACAGTCCAAAAACATGCACCGTAGGTTAACTGGCTGTTCATTTTCACCTGTAGTTGTGAATGGTTGAGTGAATGTTGGACGTGTGATGGCCTGGCGAGCTGTCCAGGGTGTACTCTGCCATCACCCGTGTTGGCCGAGATGGGCACGTGCCTGCTCATGACCTTAGTTTGGATGAAGTGGCTCAGAAAACGAATGGATGGATGGAAGAACACAACAGATTAAACTGACCTCATCCTTCTGCTCCGCCCACAACTTCGATTGAAGGTCACATAAAGGAGGAGGAAGTGATTGGTTCTGTGTGGCAGAGAGAAAACATTGGTTAAGGGACATATAATAAATATGAGAAAAAGACACAATATCCAGCATGGAGACCATGAGCTTTGAACCTGTGAAGTTAAGAGATAAATGGAAAAAGGTGAAAGGAGATCTCTCATATAAGCATATATATGTACGTATACATCAGTCCCTGGGGGGGGGGGGGGGTAATGATCTTGGTCCCAATTAACTGTGGAAAGGGGTAAGGGATCCCTGTAAATCAATAGTCTGTGGTGACTCAAAAGTACAATGCAACATAAAGGGGTTAGGACTCTGGGGGCACCCCGATTGGTTATGCATCCCTATCTGAATTCTTGAGAAGGAATTAGGCATTTGGGAGTTATGTGAAGGGGGAAGAGATGGAGGAGGGGAAGACATACCAGTGGTGGCATTTCCATCTGCTTTTTTCTTTCTACATTCTTCAGCCCAATGTTCTTCTTTTCCACAATAATAACATGCTGTGGGCGGCAGGATGCCACTCGAATTACCACTTTGGGCTACACCTTGTCCTCTACCTCTACACTGGCCCTTTGGATTCCGATAACCTCCCATCCCTCTTGCTATTGAGAGACACACAATTTGTCTACTTTCTAAAATACCATCATCCTCCATAGTTCTCACTCTCCCTCAAAGTCTTAACATTCATGTTATTGCGATCAGACAACAGATGTTTTAAGGTTTTCTGGACCTCTGGGCGAAAGTCATTCAGAAAGGTGGTCGTGGTAGTGAAGGTAGGTTAGGTGCATTCTCATCTCCATTTCTCTCAACAGAGTCCAAGACTCCTGAAAATGTATGTAGAATTCAGTAGTAGTCTCACCCTTTTCCTGTTTACAATTAGTGACTTGAGAAAGTATCTGATAGCCTGTTGGAGAGCAAGCAGATGCCTAGTGAGCTGCTCCTTTACTGTTTTCATGGCTTTATCAGAATCCCTCTCATAAAACATACTCAGTCTTCTTCCTTTTTGTCTCTCTTGTCACCTGTCTGGAGTTTACTCAGTTTTAATTTCTGCCCATTCGTCATTTTTTGGTCTTAAGCATTGAGCCTTACACAAAATTACAGCCTCACTGTACCCGTCCCGAAAATAGCATGTAAAATAAAATGGTAAACAGCACCCACAAGCGGACAGTGACACGAAGTCTTAATTAACATCTCAACAAAGTTCAAAGGTTTACTAGATGAGGGAAGCATCTTAATGATGTTCTTTAATGCGCTCACTGAGGGAGGGTCTGGGGCCCATAGCCCAATCAAAAGCATTGCCAGGGATGGAGAATCAGGACAAGAGTCTGTGTCTAGAACACATCATTGGGGTCATCCAAATCATCCTGTAGACACCCACCACAGTCTCCTCAGACTCATCGTGTGCAGTGGATGCACTGCAGTGGTGATTTTGTCCTCACAGTGGGGCACCTTTTAACCGGAATTTTTCCCACCCCCTTGGTGGTGTCACTCTCTGGGGTTAAGCACATCTTTAGGTGTGGGAGCAGGTACGATTGGATTCAATTGGTCTTAGACAATTAGGGGTACAATCCCTCAGTGGGGGATGCTGGTGGTTGTTTTCCACAAAGATAAAGCAAAGGTCGAGAATTTGCAGTGATAATTTAGACTTAGATTCAGAAGTCACTTTTGGAATGAATTTACATTATTTCCTGGAATTGTTAATTCCATTACACTTGTCCCATATTGGTTTAATTTATATCCACATTCATGTCCTTCAGACATATAACTATAATCCCAATGTGGGTCGCATAGACCCTCATAGATTTGGTTATAGACTGAAGTTAAATATTCAGTTTTGAAAGTCCCCATTCAAGGAAAGGTTAAAAGTTGGGGTTGGGATTCAGTCCAACCAGCCACATCATCCGACCATAGTGTGGTACAAAACATCAATCCACATTTATTCATCCAATCCCGAGGACTTTCCTCGGGATGAGGATTATGATATTTTGCAGGTAAACCTTCCATAATTTATTACAAACCAGCAATAAGTACACAAGACAGAAAGAGAGCAACAGGATCAGAGACACTGAGATGAGAGAAATTTCTTTTGCTTCAAGGTACTGAGCCGATAGAAGCTAGCACATTTTTATAATAATAATACATTTTATTTATATGGCGCCTTTCTCAGCACTCAAGGTGTAATAGGTGTAAAAGCTTATTACTCCCGCTTGGAGTCTACCTAAAGCTTTGAACAATTACGGCGGTTTCAAAGATACCATGAAAGAGGGAGACTGCTTACACTTTAATGATATTATATGAAATAAAATCAGCAGTACTCTCCTGATTGAAGGTATCCTGGGTGAGCCCCCAAAAATATGAGGATATCCCTTCTCTGTGCCCTCTGTATCTGGGTTCTGTTTGAGATCTCGGAGAAAACTCAAGAAACAGAATCGTGCTCATAAAAAAGTTCTCCTTTTATTGTGAGGCTTCACAGAGTATAGACAGTCCAGAAAAACAGAGGTTGATGCTGAATAAGCAGTTAACTATGTGTGCACATTGTTAAAGGATGTGTACAGTGTATACATTATGCCTCAGCCAGAGAAATAATCGCAACAATGTGAACCATGCAAAACTGGAAGTAAAAATGTCATCCTTGCAGGACTGCAGGACAGAATATACGCTATGGTTGGATGAGGGGTAGAGAGGTACAGTACTTAGGCTCAACAATCCAGAGCAATGGAGAGTGTGGAAAACAGGTGAAGACGTGTGTGCAGGCAGGTTGGAATGGTTGGAGAAAAGTGTCCAGTGTGATGTGTGACAGGAAGGTATCAGCAAGAATGAAAAGTGTACAAGACTGATGTGGCCAGCAATGTTGTATGGTTTAGAAACAGTGGCCCTGGGGAAAAGACAGGAGGCAGAGCTGGAGGTAGCCATCTATATTTTATCATTGCCAGTTGTCACATCTACTATGACCGGCTAAGCAGCTAGTGAGTTACAGTAAGCCCCCACCCATGGCCCTGAATACTCGCGGAGTTTGCTCTCAAGGGCTTTTTCCATGTTTTTAAATTAGCGCAGTGCTTCTCAATTATTTTCTGTGACACCCCCTCTAGAAAGAAAAAAAACCCATTTCAAACCCCCCAGCGCCCCACACCCAACAATAAATAGTATTACAGTGGTACCTCACCTTATGAAATTAATGCATTCCAGACTTTTTTGTAACCTGCATTTTTTGTAAGTTGAACTGCATTTTACATGTAAAACGTGTGATTCGTTTCAAGGCTCCCAATACTACCCCATAAACCCTTTAAAAATTAAGCATACCTTTTAAAACCTTCTGCTTCAATACCGTACCAATGGTAGACGGGTTTGGCCATATTCCTTTGTGATATCACTTGAGCCCGTTTCTTCTTCTCACTGTGTGTGTGTGTGTGTGTGTGTGTGTGTGCGCGCGTGTTGACCATGTCTTCTTAGCGGAGTTATAATCTTACAAATGTTTATGGAAGGTTAAAAGCCTGGGTCAAGAAATAAAGCATAAAATAAACAAACTCTGTCCTTCACACGAAAAGCATCATGGTGGATTCAGCTCTACAATAGGGAATGGGAGGTAGATGCGTCATTCCTCCTAGGCAATGGGATCTCTGTCCAAGATGGCGCTTGAGTGAAGGCGAAATGAACAGCAGCTCAGTTGTTAGCCAATGGGAGGCCAGCGGGGCAGGATGTTTGAACATCATCGATGGGAGAGCAACTCGTGCATTGTTTGAATGGCGCGTTTGAATTTTTGAGATGGCGTTTTCGTAAAGTGAACTTATTTTGTATCCTGAGACAAAAATTTGAGGAGGTAGGACTGCATCAAGGGTCAGCTCTGAGCCCCTTCTTGTTTGCTATGGTGATGGACAGGCTGACAGACGAGGTTAGACAAGATTCCCCATGGACTATGATGTTTGCAGATGACATTGTGATCTGTAGTGAGAGCAGAGAACAAGTGCAGGAAAATCTAGAGAAGTGGAGGTATGCCCTGGAAAGGAGGGGAATGAAGGTTAGCCTCAGTAAGACAGAATACATGTGTATGAATGACAAGGACCCAAGAGGAACGGTGAGGTTACAGGGCGCAGAGATAAGGAAGGTGGAGGATTTTAAGTACTTAGGCTCAACAATCCAGAGCAATGGAGAGTGTGGAAAAGAGGTGAAGAAGCGTGTGCAGGCTGGTTGGAATGGTTGGAGAAAAGTGTCTGGTGTGATGTGTGATAGGAAGATATCGGCAAGAATGAAAGGAAACGTGTACAAGAAGGTGTTGAGGCCAGTGATGTTTTATGGTTTAGAAACAGTGGCCCTGGGGAAAAGACAGGAGGCAGAGCTGGAGGTAGCAGAGATGAAAATGTTGAGGTTCTCTTTGGGAGTAACGAGGATGGATAGGATCAGAAATGAGCACATCAGAGGGACAGCACATGTAAGACGTTTTGGAGACAAAGTCAGAGAGGCTAGATTGAGATGGTTTGGACATGTACAGAGGAGGGATAGTGAGTTTATTGGTAGTAGGATGCTGAGGTTGGAACTACCAGGCAGAAGGCCTAGAGGAAGACCAAAGAGACGATTCATGGATGTGATGAAGGAGGACATGAAGGTAGTTGGTGTAAGAGAAAAGGATGCAAAGGATAGGGTGAGATGGAGGCAGATGATTTGCTGTGGCGACCCCTGAAGGGAAAAGAAGAAGACAAAAATTTGAGGAAAATGCTTTTCATAACCTGAATTTTTCATTTGGTGAGACTTTCATAAGGTGAGGTACCACTGTATTCGTCTCTAAAATTGTTATTATACAGTCATCCCTTGAATATGGCGGATAATGTAGACCAGACCTGGCCACGATAATCGAAAAACCGTGAAGTAGGAATGCCCCTCTCATTTCTACCATGTTGTCTCATTTCTATATCTTTTCGCGTCTATACAACACAAGAAGTGTATATTAAACGTTACACAATTATATGCATATGTAAATACTGTAATGTATTAATATTTAAATATAATTTATATATAAATACTTTAAGTACTGTACTAACCTCTGACAATAGCTCTTCTCTGCAGTGCAGGACGTTCACAAACACTACAGTACAAGATCACAAAAAATCCCGCGGGAATGTGCGAGGCAACAGCGTCACACATCTAAGCCAATCAACTTGCGAGATTGAGTTGAGTGGACGGGAGTCAACAGTGTCACGTGTCCAAGCCAATCAACTTGCGAAATTGAGTTGAGTGGGCAGTCCCTGCCTGAACTGGGGAGGAGGGGCACTTCAGTCTGTCATTTGGAAACAATGGACGCAGCCTGCCTTGCCTTCCTCTTGCCTACATGCGAGTTTCAGTGCGAGTTTTGAATTTTTTAGGATTTTTAAAAATTTTTTATTAAAATACCACGATGTACCAAGACCGCGATGCTCAAATCGCGAAGTCTCAAGGGACGACTGTACACCTCTGCATAAAATTGCATCTCTTTATTAACATTGAAAATAAAAAAAGCATTGAATAATAATAAAAAAACACTTCATTCTAGAACAGTACAGCAAAAAAGCATGTTCCCCAGGGTCATACGCCTTCCCCTGGCATCACACTATGCCACCCAAGGAGGGCGTGCCCCACTATTTGAGAAGCACTGAATTAGCAGCAGCCCCGGCAAATTATACATATGCATCATCACATTACTGGCACATGATTCAATTTTAGCCAATGGCTGAGAGCTTTTGTTGCTTCCTCCTGCTGATTGGTTGCAGATGATGTGTACATCTCTTTTTTTTTCCTCCTTCGCATACATGTTATCAATGTGATTGCTTGAATTGTGAATTCAAACCTTTTTTAGTGTGCTTTTAATTATTATTTAAGCCCCATGATGCCCAAATACACTCAAATGCCCCGCATCTTCTCTAGCTTCTTGTAAGAAGCCTAAGCGCTTTCTTTCTTTATTTATAAAAATGATCACAATGCAAAATTTAAAAGTTTTTACTTAATCATTATTGCACTTTACTGCATTATTAGTGTACTAATGAGTCAGACTGTCTATAGAATGTGTTGAACACAACATATTTTGGTGTATAGTGAAGCCTCGGTACTCGAACTTAATCTGTTCCAGATGGCTGCTCGGATTCCGATTTGTTCGGTTTCCCAATCCACTTCTCCCATTACAAATAATGTAAATGGTCTTAATCCGTTCCATTGTCTTGAGAACAGAAGTTAACGGTACCGTAACTCAAACCACAGGTCCTCAGATTAAGTGAAGAAATTATTGAAAGAGTACATTATGTTATAGTTTGTGTTGTGAGAGACTTTTTAACGTTTCTGTGGTTTTTATTTGTGTGTTATGGTCTCTCAGAAAAGAGTTGCGCATTGAAATGCGTGTTGCAGAGGGGCGTGGATCGATCACGCGTGGTGGAATGCTAAACACATACACATTTAATCGTTCCCATTTAATCGCAGACTATAAAGACTAGCAGCACTCTTCCCGGTACTCGAAGACTCTCCCTCTTTATCTCTCAGCTCTGTACTCAAGCAGTTCAAGCTTTAGTTTGATTTCCATGTTTCTACGCATCTCTATTACAGTTACTACGATTTCCCCGTTTCATCTATGAAAAGGGCTGTACTTTATTGTTCACAAGGAAGGCACTAGAGCACGGGCACGAGAAACACGTGTTTCTAGTGCTCTAGTGCCCATTCTCTAGTGCCTTCCCTGTGAAAAATAAAGCACAACCCATTTTCATAGATGAGTGTTAGAGCCACGCCCCTCTTCAACACGCATTTCAACGTGCAACTCTTTTCTGAGAGACCATAACACTAAAATGAAAACCACAGAAAAGCTAAAGCGTAAGATAACAATTTTAACCTTTGTGGTGGTGAGCACTTGGCATACATAAATGTTGGAGACGGAGAGAAATGGATGTTTCCCTTCCATAACAGAGAGGGAGAGAAGTGAAAGTTTCCCTTCCATAACAGCTTCAGGGAAATCAGCCAAAAGTGATTTTTCCTCTTGCTACCGCTTTGCATGGATGACTTTCTTTTCTTGAAGAACATTTCAACATGGCTTGTTTCTGCCTTCTTTTCAAAACCTTATGGAAGTGGCTCATGACCTCATCGTTAAAGATATACACAGCGCTGCTAGCACTTTATCTTAGCTCACATACATACATCCTCTTCAGCTTTGTTTAGGCAATTATACCGATAAGCCGATCTATGGGTTTTCTGTTCGGTGCTCTAAATAATATTTGTTGCTGGAGGTGGTATATGGCATGAGTGATTAGATAGCGTTAGTGCTTTAGCACGAGCTTTAGCTTTAGTACTTTATTAACAATTTCTGGACTTCCCCAGGACAGCTTTTAGGGTGAAACATTGTACCAACAACTTCCGGACTTCCCAGGACAGCTTTATTAGGGTGATACACAAAGTACCGGCCCGATGAGCCACTAGGCTTGGGTGTAAAAGCCCAAACAGACCGTATCAACGACTTCTGGACTTCCCCAGAACATACATAGTATCAACAACTTCCGGATTCCTGGGAGTCACGCAATTTTCCTCCCTGTCGGTCTCGTTTTTTCTCGCACGTTTCTTGAGTTCGACTTCCAGTTTTTGTTCGGTTTCCCGGAAGGAATAACTCATGGATTTTTTGTTCGGATTCCGATTTGTTCGGACTCTAGAGCGTTCAGATTCCGAGGCTCCACTGGATGTAATATCATGCATAGGGTTTTAAAACCGCAGATTTTTGGGATCCGTGGATAAGGGGCGAAACGTAACTCCCACGAAAAACGGGGGGAATTCTGTACTCCACAAATTTGTCAGCCGATTTCACTGCAGCTGGATGGCTCCCAGGTCGACTCCTGAGTGGATACACTTGTGCTTTTGGAGCTGAATCTGCCAAGTAAAATTCTTCACACATTGATAACAGTAATACGGCTTCTCTCTGGTGTGGATACGCTCATGCTTTTCAAGAACAACCCGCACTATTTGCAGTAATACGGCTTCTCATCGGTATGGAGGCGCTCATGCTGTTGGAGATTACTCTTCAGACTAAAACGTTTCCCACACTGTTCACAGTAATACGACTTTTTTCCTGTGTGGACACGCTCATGCCTTTGAAGATGAATCTGCTGAGTAAAACTCTTCCCACACTGATCACAGTAATATGGCTTCTCTCCTGAGTGGATACGTTCATGCTGTGTGAGAGTAATATTCTGACTAAAACTCTTCCCACACTGTTCACAGGTATACGGCTTCTCTCCTGTGTGGACACGCTTATGCTGCTGGAGATGACACTTCAGGCTAAAACTCATCCCACACTGTTCACAGGTATACGGCTTCTCTCCTGTGTGGATGCGCTTATGCCGCAGGAGATTACACTTCAGACTAAAACTCGTCCCACACTGTTCACAGGTATACGGCTTCTCTCCTGTGTGAACACGCTTATGCCGCCGGAGATGACACTTCAGACTAAAACTCGTCCCACACTGTTCACAGGTATACGGCTTCTCTCCTGTGTGGACACGCTTATGCCGCTGGAGATGACACTTCAGACTAAAACTCGTCCCACACTGTTCACAGGTATACGGCTTCTCTCCTGTGTGGACAAGCTTATGCTGCTGGAGATGACTCTTCTGACTAAAGCTCGTCCCACACTGTTCACAGGAATATGGCTTCTCTCCTGTGTGAACACGTTTATGCCGCTGAAGATTACACTTCAGACTAAAACTCGTCCCACACTGTTCACAGGTATACGGCTTCTCTCCTGTATGAATACGGTTATGCTTTTTCAAAACAGTACTTTTAGTAAAACTTCTCTGATGCACCAAGAAGTGATTCATCTGAAAAACACCACAACAATATATGATATGATCATTACGGAACTGTTACTGGAAATATCAACAACATTGTATGACAGCGTGGTTACAAAAAAACACTCATTCACACTCAATTTAATAATAATAATAAGAAAACTACTACTACTACCACCACCACCACCAGCAACAACAATAATAATAAGGTAATTTGTTTTTTAATTCCTGAAGTCCACAGCCAAGCAACCTGCAGGGCTAAGTTTTTCCTTTTTAGTTAGTTTAAAACAATAGTGGAATGTTATATAAACATATAATGTAGTATAAAAGTGTAAAACACACAATAAACAATAATGAACCATTAAATCAAAACAATTTACGAGCCTATTCTAAAAAAATGTGGACATTTCCCCCATGACTGCTGAATACGGCCTTAATTATACTAGAACTCACACGATTAAGTAAGACCAGAACATGGAAACAAAAAGCATGGGAATGTGGTGGTGGTTTTTTTACCAGATAAAAAAGTATTAGATGCAAGTCTGCCAACATTCATCAAAATCCTTCAAGTGATGCATGGGGAATAGTTAAGATGAGGGAAGAGAATGGGACAACCCGAATAATAATGGGATGGTACAGGAAGATACCACCAGTGCTACAACATCAATGGTGCCCTTCTCAGATGTATGGAGGCTATGTGGAGGAATGAGGCTGAGAAAGTCATGACCGGTTTCATGGTCAGCACGAGGGTAATGATAACTGAAGCGCGAATGCTTAAGTAATGTTTCATTAAAAATGTTGAATCAAATGAAAACTATACACACTACAACCAGAAAAGGCTCATTAAGGAACAAAACAAAGCACTATGTGCCTCAGTGGAACAAGTGCACACGACAGCACCATGACATTGAAAAACAGGAAGGCATTGGATTGCTTAAATGGCAAAAAAGGGGCACATGTGTACCTTTTATGAAAGCACTGCTGTACTTGTCTTCCGAGTAACACGACCCCAGGAGCTTCCTTTTATCTGGCAACCGAGAAGTTCGGAAGCCTATGACAAGAAGTAAAACAAAATTCAGGATTTGTAATGTTCTCTATTAAATAGTGCTGCAACCTTTTTGGCAGTTAGGAAGCATGGTTAGTAAAAAATGCCGATCAATGTAGAAATAGTACTTCCACTAATACACCTTTTGGTGCGCTGTCGACCCCCCCCAAGTGAGAGGACGATGTACAACTAGTCCTCACTTAACGGTAGGGTTATGTTCTGTAGACCCTGTCAAGAGATTCCGTTGTGAAATGAACCCCGCTTTAGGAGACATTTTACTTAGTTTGTATTTGTACAGTAGGCTACTGTATTGCACACGTATGGTCAACCCCCCGACTTACAAAATTAATCCGTTCCAAAGCCTTCGTAAGTAGGGGGGCGCATTTTACATGTTAAACGCCTGATTAGTTCCAAGGCTCCCAAGACTACCCCCATAAACCCTTTAAATTTTTTTAAAATACATCAATTTTGTATGAAATATGTGTTGAAAGTATAAGAAAATTTTTTATTAAAAACTTTTATGAACATATTAAACCATTTTCTTCTTCTCCTTTCAGCTTTTCCCTTCAGGGGTCGCCACAGGGAATCATCTGCCTCCATCTCACCCTATCCGCTGCATCTTCTTCTCTTACACCAACGACCTTCATGTCCTCCTTCACCACATCAATGAATCATCGCTTGGGTCTTCCTCTAGGCCTTCGGCCGGGTAGTTCCAACCTCAGCAACCTACTACCAATATACTCACTATCCCGCCTCTGTACATGTCCAAACCATCTCAATCTAGCCTCTCTGACTTCGTCTCCAAAACATCTTACATGTGCTGTCCCTCTGACGTACTTATTCATGAACCTATCCATCCTCGTTACTCCCAAAGAGAACCTCAACATTTTCATCTCTGCTACCTCCAACTCTGACTCCTGTCTTTTCCCCAGGGCCACTGTTTCTAAACCATACAACATCGCTGGCCTCAACACCGTCTTGTACACATGTCCTTTCATTTTTGCCGATACCCTTCTATCACACATCACTTTTCTCCAACCATTCCAACCTGCCTGCACACGCTTCTTCACCTCTTTTCCACACTCTCCCCTTCTCTGGATTGTTGAGCCGAAATACTTATAATCCTCCACCCTCCTTATCTCTGTTCCCTGTATCCTCACCATTCCTCTTGGGTCCTTGTCATTCACACACATGTATTCTGTCTTACTGAGGCTAATCTTCATTCCTCTCCTTTCCAGGGCATACCTACACCTCTCTAGATTTTCCTGCACTTGTTCTCTGCTCTCACTACAGATCACAATGTAATCTGCAAACATCATAGTCCATGGGGAATCTCGTCTAACCTCGTCGGTCAGCCTGTCCATCACCAGAGCAAACAAGAAGGGGCTCAGAGCTGACCCTTGATGCAGTCCTACCTCCACCTTGAGCTTTTCTGTCACACCGACAGCACACCTCACCACTGTCTTACATCACTCATACATGTCCTGCACCACTCTAACATACTTCTGCTACTCCAGACTTCCTCATGCAATACCACAGGTCCTCTCTCGGCACCCTGTCATATGCTTTCTCCTGATCGACAAAGGCACAATGCACCTCCTTCTGACCTTCTCTGTACTTCTCTATTAACATCGTCAAGGCAAACACTGCATCTGTGGTGCTCTTTCTTGGCATAAAACCAAACTGTTGTTCACAAATGCTGACCTCTGCCCTTAGTCTAGCTTCCACTATTCTTTGGTGGTCAGGAAGTGCTCCGAGATGACTGGACAACTACAGCTAATGTGATCAGGGAGACAGGTAGGAGAATACTTGGTGTGTCATCTGGAAGGAAAGTAGATAAGGAGATTTGGTGTTGCTAACTGGGTTATCAAAGGCGGGCCATGTCTCTCACTGTCTATGGTGAGAGGCATGTAAAAGAACCATTGCTGACTTTCGTAAAGAGTAGGCTGCAAAGTCGTCAGCGTGTTTCTGTCCCTTGCTAAAGGGTTGTGGCAGGAAGGGCATCCGACGTAAAAACCTCTGCCAAATCAAACGTGCGAATCAGATGATTCGTTGTGGCGACTCCCGAGTAAAAGGGAAAAAGCCGAAAGGAAGACAGACGGTGTTGGAATGAGGAAGTGCAGGAGTGTGTACAAAGGAAGAGGTGAGCTAAGAAGAAGTGGGACATTGAGAGAACCGAAGAGAGTAAACAGGAGTATAGGGAGACACATCGTAAGGCAAAGGCAGCGGTGTCAAAGGCCAAACAGAGCGCGTATGATGACTTGTATGCTCGGTTGGTTGAATAAGCTGATGAATAAGGAAAATGAGAGAGGAAAAAAGAGTAGAAGAGGTGACTTTTGAGGACCAGGAAGTAGCAAAGATTAGTAAGGGTGAAGTGAGGAGGGCATTGAAGAGGATGAAGAATGGAAAGGCAGTTGGTCCTGATGACATACCGGTGGAGGTATGGAAGTGTCTAGGAGAGGTAGCAATAGATTTTCTGACAACAACATTCAACAAGGTCTTAGAGAGTGAAAGGATGCCGGAGGAATGGAGAAGTGTGCGGGTGCCCATTTTTAAGAACAAGGAAGACGTGCATAGTTGTAGCAACGACAGAGGGATAAAGTTGATGAGCCATACGATGAAGTTATGGGAAAGAATAGTGGAAGCTCGACTAAGGGCAGAGGTTGGCATTTGTAAAGAACAGTTTAGTTTCATGCCAAGAAAGAGTACCACAGATGCAGTATTTGCTTTAAGGATGTTAATAGAGAAGTACAGAGAAGGTCAGAAGGAGCTGCATTGTGCCTTTGTGGATCTGGAGAAAGCATATGATAGGGTGTCAAGAGAGGAACTGTGGTATTGTATGAGGAAGTCTGGAGTGGCAGAGAAGTATGTTAGAGTGGTGCAGGACATGTATGAGAGATGTAAGACAGTGGTGAGGTGTGCTGTCGGTGTGACAGAAGAGTTCAAGGTGGAGGTGGTACTGCATAAATGGTCAGCTCTGAGCCCCTTCTTATTTGCTATGGTGATGGACAGGCTGACAGACGAGGTAAGACAAGATTCCCCATGGACTATGATGTTTGCAGATGACATTGTGATCTGTAGTGAGAGCAGAGAACAAGTGCAGGAAAATCTAGAGAGGTGGAGGTATGCCCTGGAAAGGAGGGGAATGAAGGTTAGCCTCAGTACGACAGAATATATGTATGTGAATGACTAGGACCCAAGAGGAACGTTGAAGTTACAGGGAGCAGAGATAAGGAAGGTGGAGGATTTTAAGTACTTAGGCTCCATGAGGCGAGGGGTGGGGGGCACTAACCAATGTCTCTCCCCCTTATGCCAGTCCCAAGCCCGGATAACTGCAAAGGGTTGCGACAGGAAGGGCATCCGGCATAAAACTTCTGCCACATTTAAAAATGCAAATGATCAATACAAAATTCATACCGGATCGGTCGAGGCTCGGGTTAACAACGACCGCCATCAGTGCTGTCAACCAACAGGGTGCTGATGGAAATTGGACTACTGTTGGTCGAAGACGTCGAAGAAGGAGAGGCGGGAGCCGTGTCCGTAGGCAGAGAGAGAAGAGGAAATGCGTGAGCCTAGGACTGCGAGTAGGGACTTTGAATGTTGGAACTATGCAAGGAAAAGATAGGGAGCTGGCTGACATGATGCAGAGGAGGAAGGTGGACATACTGTGTGTTCAGGAGACCAGGTGGAAAGGTAGCAAGGCTAGAAGCTTAGGAGCAGGGTTTAAACTGTTTTATAATGGTGTGGATGGGAAGAGAAATGGAGTAGGAGTCATCTTCAAGGAGGGCTTTGTCAGGAATGTTCTAGAAGTGAAAAGAGTGTCAGACAGTGATGAGTCTCAAGTTAGAAATTGAAGGCGTGATGGTCAATGTTGTTAGTGCTTATGCCCCACACGCAGGATGTAATCTAGAAGAGGAGAGATTCTGGAGTGAGGTAGATGAAGTGATGCAGAGTACCCCCAGAGGTGAAAGAGTGGTCATTGGAGCAGACTTCAATGGACATGTTGGTGCAGTTAACAGAGGGGACGAGGAAGTGATGGGCAGGTTTGGTATCCAGGACAGGAACACAGAAGGACAGATGTTGATGGATTTTGCAAAAAGGATGGAAATGGCTGTGGTGAATACTTTCTTCAAGAAGAAACAGAAGCATAGGGTGACTTATAAAAGCAGAGGTAAGAGCACACAGGTAGACTACATCTTGTGTAGGCGATGTAATTTGAAGGAAGTCAGTGACTGCAAAGTAGTAGTGGGTGAGAGTGTTGCCAAACAGCATAGGATGGTGGTGTGCAGGATGACACTGATGGTGAGAAAGGTGAAAAAGGTAAAGGCAGAGCAGAAGACAAAGTGGTGGAAGCTGAAAAAGGAAAAGTGTCGTGTTGTCTTCAAGGAGGAGTTGAAACAGGCTTTGGGTAGTCAGGAAGTGCTTCCAGAGGACTGGACAACCACAGCCAATGTGATCAGGGAGACCGGTAGGAGACTACTTGGTGTGTCCTCTGGAAGGAAAGTAGATAAGGAAACTTGGTGGTGGAATGAGGAAGTGCAGGAGTGTGTACAAAAGAAGAAGTGGGACATTGAGAGGACCGAAGAGACTAAACAGGAGTACAGGGAGACACAGCGTAAGGCGAAGGTAGCAGTGTCAAAGGCCAAACAGAGGGCATATGATGACTTGTATGATAGGTTGAACAGTAAGGAGGGAGAAAATGATCTATATAGGTTAGCACAGCAGAGAAATAGAGATGGGAAAGACGTGCAGCAAGTTAGAGTGATAAAGGACAGAGAGGGAAATGTATTGACTGATGACAGAAGTGTGCTGGGAAGATGGAAAGAGTACTTTGAAGAGCTGATGAATGAGGAAAATGAGAGAGAAAAAAAGAGTAGAAGGGGTGACCGTTGAGGAGCAGGAAGTAGCAAAGATTAGTCAGGGAGAAGTGAGGAGGGCATTGAAGAGGATGAAGAGTGGAAAGGCAGTTGGCCCTGATGACATACCAGTTGAGGTATGGAAGTCTCTAGTAGAGGTAGCAGTAGATTTTCTGACAAGAATATTCAACAAGGTCTTAGAAAGTGAGCAGATGCCAGAGGAATGGAGGAGAAGTGTGCTTGTGCCCATTTTTAAGAACAACAGAGATGTACAGAGTTGTGGCAACTACAGAGGGATAAAGTTGATGAGCCATACAATGAAGCTATGGGAAAGAATAGTGGAAGCAAGACTAAGGGCAGAGGTCAACATTTGTGAACAACAGTTTGGTTTCATGCCAAGAAAGAGCACCACAGATGCAGTGTTTGCTTTGAGAATGTTAATAGAGAAGTACAGAGAAGGTCAGAAGGAGCTGCATTGTGCCTTTGTGGATCTGGAGAAAGCATATGACAGGGTGCCGAGAGAAGAACTGTGGTATTGTATGAGGAAGTCTGGAGTGACAGAGAAGTATGTTAGAGTGGTGCAGGACATGTATGAGAGATGTAAGACAGTGGTGAGGTGTGCTGTCGGTGTGACAGAAGAGTTCAAGGTGGAGGTGGGACTGCATCAAGGGTCAGCTCTCAGCCCCTTCTTGTTTGCTATGGTGTTGGACAGGCTAACAGACGAGGTTAGACAAGAATCTCCATGGACTATGATGTTTGCAGATGACATCGTGATCTGTAGTGAGAGCAGAGACCAAGTGGAGGAAAATCTAGAGAGGTAGAGGTATGCCCTGGAAAGGAGGGGATTGAAGGTTAGTCTTAGTAAGACAGAATACATGTGTGTGAACGACAAGGACCCAAGAGGAACTTTGAGGTTACAGGGGGTAGAGATAAAGAAGGTGGAGAATTTTAAGTACTTAGGCTCAACAATCCAGAGCAATGGAGAGTGTGGAAAAGAGGTGAAGAAGTGCGTGCAGGCAGGTTGGAATGGATGGAGAAAAGTGTCCTGTGTGATGTGTGATAGGACAGTATCGGCAAGAATGAAGGGAAAAGTGTACTAGACGGTGATGAGGCCAGCAATGTTGTATGGTTTAGAGACAGTGGCCCTGGGGAAAAGACAGGAGTCAGAGTTGGAGGTAGCAGAGATGAAAATGTTGAGGTTCTCTTTGGGAGTAACGAGGATGGATAGGATCAGAAATGAGTACATCAGAGGGACAGCACATGTAAGATGTTTTGGAGACAAAGTCAGAGAGGCTAGATTGAGATGGTTTGGACATGTACAGAGGAGGGATAGTGAGTATATTGGTCGTAGGATGCTGAGGTTGGAACTACCAGGCAAAAGGCCCAGAGGAAGACCAAAGAGAAGATTTATGGATGCGGTGAAGGCGGACATGAAGGTCGTTGGAGTAAGAGTAGAAGATGCAGATGATAGGGAGAGATGGAGGCAGATCATTTGCTGTGGCGACCCTTGAAGGGAACAGCCGAAAGGAAAAGAAGAAGAAGAAGAAGGCTCAACAATCCAGAGCAATGGAGAGTGTGGAAAAGAGGTGAAGAAGCACGTGCAGGCAGGTTGGAATGGTTGGAGAAAAGTGTCTGGTGTGATGTGTGACAGGAAGGTATTGGCAAGAATGAAAAGAAAAGTGTACAAGAAGGTGTTAAGGCCAGCGATGTTGTATGGTTTAGAGACAGTGGCCCTGGGGAAAAGACAGGAGTCAGAGTTGGAGGTAGTAGAGATGAAAATGTTGAGATTCTCTTTGGGAGTAACAAGGAAGGATAGGATCAGGAATGAGCACATCAGACGGACAGCACATGTAAGAGGTTTTGGAGACAAAGTCAGAGAGGCTAGATTGAGATGGTTTGGACATGTACAGAGGAAGGATAGTGAGTATATTGGTGGTAGGATGCTGAGTTTGGAACTACCAGGCAGAAGGCCTAGAGGAAGACCAAAGAGACGATTCATGGATGTGGTGAAGGAGGACATGAAGGAAGTTGGTGTAAGAGAAGATGCAGAGGATAGGGTGAAATGAAGGCAGATCATTCGCTGTGGTGACCCCTGAAGGGAAAAGCTTGAAAGGAGAAGATGTATTTTATTATTTTATATCACTTTAATTATACACCATCTTCATCATCTTTCGCTTAATTCGGCCTCATGTCTTTTGGGCAGTAGTGTAAGCAGTGAGGCCCAGACATTTCTTTCCTCAGCAATTTCCTCCAGCTCTTCCGTGGGGACTTATGGACACACTCATGTTCAAACATGGTGTTTGTGATGGGCACAGAAATCCATTAACAAAACATTTTTCGGGTTTAGATGAGAGAATCAATACCTAGCAATTACACCCTTCCAGGTTACACTGTCAATGCACGTCCACATGGGAATTAAACTCTTCTGGGACAATGAGAGAGTCCATTGTTTGAGGGGCTGGGGCATTCTCTAACACACCACTTAAGTGCTCCAAAAAGGATGGGTACTGTGAACTGCCATTTGGTGCATAAGCACAAACAACAGACAGACAAACAAAGGCAGAAGGAAGCTACCCTTTCGACAAACGAGGAGAATCCCAACATATGGGCATCGAGATGGATGTCCACAATGGCATGCCACCTCTCCCCATGAGTAACCCCAGGAAGGAATAAGGTGTAGCCCCTCTTGAGGTGGGTGGTTCCAGAGCCCGAGCTATGCGGTGAGGTGAGTCCGACGATACCTTGTCTGTAACTCTCAATCTCACGCACCATCTTAGGCTCATTCCACACCAGACAGGTGACATTCCATGCCGCTCGTGTCAAAGTCAGTAGCTGAGGATCAGTCTGACAGAACTCATGAATTTGGTTGCCACCCAACTCATGGCACACCTGACCCCTATCGCTCCTCCCACAGGTGATGGGTCCATGGGAGGGTGGATCCATGTCTCCTTTTTGGGCTGGGTCCGACCAGACTCCATAGGCAGAAGCCTGACCACCAGTCACTCACCTTCAAGCCCCTGCCCTAGGCCTAGCTCCGAGTTGGACATTGGTGTCACACATCCAGACAAGGGACACTGTGTCCTTTTCATCTTCTATATCCATAGTGGTCCTCTGGACCATGCTTAGTCTGGACCTTTGTTTTTTTTTACTGGTACAATTGAATTCGGTAAATGTATGATTAGCTATGTTTACTTCCTGAAATCGAGAAACAATTAACTTTGCACTGTCTTGCATCAAATACTGTAACAAGCAGCGTGGATCACAGAGACTCTGTACCATGTATGTGTTTGTGTGTGTGTGTGTGTGTGTGTGTGCATGCGTTGGCCTCGTCTATCTACCGTGTGTGTGTGTGTGTGTGTGTGTGTTAGTTTATCATCATGGATATGATTAAATATGACATTAACATACAGTTTCTCCAAGTATTTTTGTTTAAATGTCATGAATTATGTGGCAGCTATGCTTACAAACGTCTTGTTTGTCATGAGATTGCATACAAGTGGTCCTTGAAAATGTAATACAGGGATCCCTCACTTTCCGCAGTTAATTGGGACCGAGATCCCCACGCGACCATCGAAATTGGCGAAGTAGGATCCCCCCCACTGACAGATACGTAGATGTACATGTGTACAGACGCTCCTCAACTTACGTTTTAGTTATGTTCTGAACAGCCGAACGTAAGGTGAAAAAAATGTAAGTTGTTGCGGTATGTTCCAGTAATGTATGACCATTCATACTGTACTATACATCCATAAATACAATTACCGTATCTCATAAAACACCCCTAAATCAATTATTATAAACTTAACATTGTAAAATAATAACATCATTTACAAATAAATTAAATTCAAGAAAAATAATTTCAAATAAATCAATTTTAATCAAATTCACTTAGTACCACTGATTCTGATTCTGATTAATCACTCGGAGGCTTACGCTTCTGACAACCATATTTGCTGAGGGTTACAAATACGCAAAACAGTGCAAACACAAAGATCAAAGAAACGACGTCGTTTAACACAAGGGTGACAAGTGGTGAACTCGGAAGAAATAAGACATGTTCAGTCTGTCGTTTATAAACAATGAACGCAGCACGATGTAAATAATGGACGCAGCGTCGTGTGTAAGTACCATTTGAACGTCTCGTGCTACGGAAAGCGTAAACTAAACTCAAAATTTGACTTCCAAAAAAAAAATTTTTTTTTTACAGTTAGTTCAAATGTGAGATTTCCTTTTGGCTTTTTCCCTTTTTCAGGAGTCGCCAGAGCGAATGATTCGCACGTTTGAAATGTAAAATTGATAAAATGTTAGGTGAATTAACGTAAAGTGAGGACTGTCTGTATATAATATCAATCAATACATATTCAATTCTATAAATGCTCATAATAACAATTAAACATTAAAAAGTAATGCATAAGATGTAAATAAAATATAAATACACACACATACGCAGGTGGACGTGCACAAACTCAGATGCACACCTCACAACAGGGTAACTCATTTTGATGAGAGATTTTGGGGAGTTTATTGTTGGTTTAGGGTTTTTTTTGTTTTTGCATAATTGCCTTTGTTTTTGAAGCATTTTCCTTAACTTTTTACCCTATGCTTCCTTAATTTCTTTATTTTTTAATTCGATGAATATTTATTTATTGCATTTATTTTAAAAAACCGCGATGCACTGAAGCCGCATGAATTAAGTAGCGAGAGATCGCTTTATTTGTCATTGAAAAGTCTTCAAAAAGTGCTTGAATTTTATCAAGCCTTGGCTGTATAAACCCTGTTAATGAATAAAGCGCTTAGGGTCCTTACCAGAAGCTAGAGAAGCTTCAGAACGTTTTAGTGGAATCAGAGCTTGTCTGTCGGTCTTCCTTTTGGCTTTTTTCCCTTTTACTCGGGAGTCGCCACAGCGAATCATTTGATTTGCATGTTTTGATTTGGCAGAGGTTTTTACGTCGGATGCCGTTCTTGTCACAACCCTTTTTAGCAAGGGACAGAAACACGCTGACGACTTTGCAGCTCCTCTTTACGAAAGTCAGCAATGGTTCTTTTACATGAACCTCTCACCATAGACAGTGACAGACATGGCCCGCCTTTGATAACCCAGTTAGCTGCACTGGGGGGGGGGGGCGCGTCAGTGACAACCTTGTGGAGAGTGGGACTCGAACCCCAAACCTTTGGATCAGCGATCCAGCGCCCTATACCACTAGACCACCACAACAATTAAAAACACAAAAAAAGTGAATTCACAATTCAAGCAATCACGTTGATGACATGTGCGCAAATGAGGAAAAAGGGGGCGTATACATCATCTGCAACCAATCAGCGGGAGGATGAAACAAACGCTCTCAGCCATTGGCTAAATTTGAATCACGTGCCAGTTATTTCTGAGTTTGTCACTAATCGGTGAGTATTGGGGGCGCAAAACAAAGAATGGTACAGCAAAGGGCCAACTGCAGGATGAACGGAGCCACACTTGTGGTTAAGACCTTGCCCAGGAGTCTTGGTACAGTGGGGGTCTAACTGGGATTTGAACACAAAAGCTCCCAATCTCTAACCACCCTAAGCACTACATCATCCTCCCACCTTTACAGGGGGGGGGGGGGTATTTATTTATTTTTTTAATTATTTTGAAAAGTTAAAAGGTTTACGGTGCCACGTGCAGATCACGTTCCTGCTGCCCCTGAACGGACTTCAGTCCCAATACATAACATGCAAGCGATCATCACATCAACTTACAAATAAAAACTTACAAATTAAATATACTCTTCATAAAAAGTTTGAACAAATATTACATACCGCAAATTTGTACTCAATACCGCACAAATCGTTTTCCTTCCAAACTCTCAGATCCAGGATTCGTGCTTTTTCACAAACATGCCGCAACTACGTGTCTATTTTTCCTCTCAGTCTGTTCTTTTTCTTCTTCGTCTGCCTCTTCTTCTTCTTCCTTATGTTTTATGACAGTTGTCAAACAGCTATTTGATGCATTACCACCACCAAGTGGTATGGAGTGTGAATCATAATTTTATTTATTTATTTTTGATCGAAACGTCCCTGAGGTGGAACGATCCATTACTTTCATCTTTCTATTTTATTTTATCGAAGAACATGTACAGAGAAGGGATAGTGAGTATATTGGTCGTAGACGATTCATGGATGTGGTGAAGGAGGACATGAAGGTAGTTGCTGTAAGAGAAGAAGATGCAAAGAATAGGGTGAGATGGAGGCAGATTATTCACTGTGGCGACCCCTGGAGGGAAAAGACTAAGAGAGAAGATTTTATCGAAGAACAATGTACAGCACAAAGCAGGGTGTACAAACCCACTCAGTAACAGTATTACAAGATCCGAGTCTGTAAACTTACAGAAAAATGGCAGAAATAGAGAATCAACTAAAAAAGAAAGAAAAAACAACCGAGAAAAATATTATATATCACGACAAGTAAAGCAGCACTAATAAGTATTAAACAATCAAAACACAAAGGAGCACATTCAAGTAACGCACTGGTAATTAAAAAAGCAGGGATCACAAGCACAAGAGTATCTTCTGAGCATTCAGAAGATCAGGCATTCAGAGGTTTATGAGCGGCAAAGTTAGTGATTAAAATATTCAAAAGACTCAATGCCACCTTTCCACGAGCAAGAATGGATGTGGCATTTACCTAAAATAATAACAACAAGATTAATGGTATCAGATGTTTTGTCCAACTGTCCACGTAATAAATTATATCATTGTAAGAAATCAGAGATATTATCTATTTTTTAAAGAACGTTAACAATAACTGTCTGACCAAAACAGACCCACATGAGCACAGAGGAAAAAGACATGATCAATGAGAGATTTTCTTTCGGTTTTTCCCCCTTTATCAGGGGTTGTCACAAGTATGGTTTGGCATAATTTTTTATGTTGGATGCCCTTCCTGACACATCCCTTTCGCAAGGGACAGAAACACACTGATGACTTTGCAGCCAACAATATTCAATAGTTCCACAAAATGAGAAGAACACAAAGGACAGGACTCATCCTCAAGTTTAAATCCCTTCATGAAAAAAATATTAACATGAATAAGTTAATGACATAATTTTAAAATAAGGTTTCCGAGATTTAGGTGGAATGGGGAAAGATTAATTAAACGTGAATGGCTTTTTCATTAATAAAGACTTGATGGTATCCATGAAAAAAACAAGTAGAAATCCTCAAAACATTTTGTTCAAAGGCAATTTCATACAATCATCATCATTGTCATCATTATCATCATCATCATCATCATCACCTTCCGCTTCTTCCGGGGTCGGGTCGCAGCGGCAGAAACCTAAGCAAAGAGGTCCACACATCCCTGTCCATAGCCACTTCCTCCAGCTCTTCCGCGGTGGGCACCAAGGCGTTCCCAGACAAGCCGAGAGACATAGTCCCTCTAAGAGTGTTCTAGGTCGACCCTTGGGGTCTCTTCCTGGTTGGGCATGCCCGAAACACCACACCAGGAAGGCGTTCGGGAGACATTCTCGCCAGATGCACGAGCCACCTCAAGTGGCGCCTCTCAATGCAAAGGAGCAGCGGATCTACTCCAAGCTCTTCTAGGATGATAGAGCTTCTCACCTTAGCTCTAAAAGAGAGCTCTTCCACCGGCAAAGGAAGCTCATTTTAGCCACTTGTATCCGCGATCTTGTTCTTTCATTCACTACCGAAAGCTCATGACCATAGGTGAGGGTTGGAACGTAGAACCACTGGTAAATTAAGAGCTTTGCCTTGCGACTCAGCTGCCTTTTCACCACGATGAACAAGTACAGGCTCCGTTTTACAGCAGAGGCTGCAGCAATCCATCTGTCAATCTCCCACTCCATCCTTCCCTCACTCGTGAACAAGACCAAGATACTTAAACTCCTCCACTTGGGGCAGGACCTCAGTCCTGACGCAGAGGGTGCATTCCACCCTTGTCCGACGAAGAACCATGACCTTGGACTTGAATGTGCTGATTTTCATCCAGGCTGCTTTGCACCAAACCAGAACCCCTAAACGCCTCAGCTGCACCGAGAAATTCTGACCATAAAAAATTAGGTATAGAATCAGTGACATTGTTACTAATACAGACCAAACTCTGGCTCTGGTGATAAAGCAAATGGCCCATAGCAATGGGTCCGGAACACCATACTCCCGGAGCACGTCCCACAAGATAGTTCGAAGGGCACGGTCGAAAGCCTCCCATAACTCCTTGAAGATCGTGAGGAACGTATAGAGTTAGTCAACAATGCTACGGCCAGGACAAAAACCACATTGTTCCTCCTGAATCCGAGGTTCGACTATCGTTCCAATCCTCCTCTCCAGTACCCCTGCAAAGACTTTCCCGAGTAGGCTGAGGAGTGTGATTCCCCGACATTTGGCACACACCCTCCGTTCCCCATTTTTCAGAAAGAGGGACTACCACCCCGGTTTGCCAATCCAGAGGTACAGCCCCCGATGACCATACAGTGTTGCAGAGACGTGTCAACCAAGACAGTCCTACAGCATTCAGAGCCCCGAGATATTCAGGGCAGATCTCATCCACCCCTGAAACCTGACCCCCAAGGAGCTTTTTAACAACCTCAATGACTTCAACTCCAGTGATGGGCAGACCCCCACTCAAATCCTCAGGGTCTTCCTCCTCCACAGAGGGCATGTTGGTGGGATTAAGGATGTCCTCAAAGTATTCTGTCAACCTCCGGCGACATCCCCAGTCAAGGTGAGCAGCTCCCCACGTCCACTGTAAACTGTTTGTGGAGGACTGCTTTCCCCTCCTGAAGCATCGAATGGTAGTCAAGAACCTTTTTGATAACCGATAATCACTCTGCATGATCTCACCAAATTCATGCACACCCGAGATTTTGCATCTACGACAACTTTGGCTGCAGCACGTTTAACCTGCCAGTACCTATCGGCAGCCTTAGGAGTCCAACAGGCCAATAAGACCTGATGGGCCTCCTTTTTCGGCTGGACGGCCCCTATCATCACAGGTGTCCACCACCGATTTAGGGGTTACCTCCTCAACAAGTACCTTCCGGCCACAGCTATGGGCTGTCGCCTCAGCAATAGAGGCATGAAACATGGCCTATTTGGATTCTATGTCACCTGCCTCCTCCGGGACGTGGTTGTAGCTCTGCCGGAGATGGGAGTTTAAGGCCTCTCTGACAGGAGACTCAGTCAAACATTCCCAGCAGACCCTAATTACATGCTTGGGTCTGCCAGGTCTGGAAGACAGCTTCCCCCGCCATCGAAGACAGCTCACTACCAGGTGGTGATCGGTTGACAGCTCAGCTCCCCTCTTCATCCGAATGTCCAGAACATGCGGCCGTATGTCTGGTAACACGACAACAAAGTTGATCATCAAACTTCAACCAAGGGTGTCCTGGTGCCAAGTGCACCTATGGACACTTTTATGATCGATCATGGTGTTCGTGATAGACATACTGTGATGAGCACAGAAGTCCAACAACGAAACACCATTCGGGTTCAGACTGGAGAGGCCATACCTACCGATCACACCTTTCCAGGTCACACTATCATTGCCCACATGGGCACGGAAGTCTTCCAAGACAATGAGTAAGTTTCCCGAGGGAGCGTTTTTTAACACACACACCCTAAAGACTCCAAGAAGAGTGGGTACTCTGAATTGTCATTTCGTGCATAAGCACAAATAAGAGTCAGGACCCGTCCCCCCACCAGAAGGGAAGCTATCGTTTTGTCAACCGGGGAGAACCACAACATTTGGGCACCAAGACCGGGGCAACAAGGATGCCCACAATGGCTTGCCACTTTTCCTCATGAGCTCTCTAGAATGGAATAAGGTCCAGCCTCTCCCTAGATGGGTGGTTCCAGAGCCCAAGCTATGCGGTGAGGTGAGCCTGACGATATCTAGTCAGTATCTCTCCATCTCACACACCAGCTCAGGCTCCTTCCCTGCCAGAGAGGTGACATTCCAAGTCCCAAGAGTCACAGTCAGTAACCAAGGAGGGGTCCGACAGAACCCATGCCCTCCGCTGCCTCCCAACTCACATTGAACTCGACTCCTATAGCCCCTCCCACAGGTGGTGGACCCATGGGAAGGCGGACCCATGTCTCCTTTTTGGGCTGGGCTCTGCCGGGCACCATGGGCAGAAGCCCAATCTCCAGGCACTCACCTGCGAGCCCCTCCCCAGGCCTGAATCCAGAAGGACTGGGTTGACAGGTGTGCTGTAAGAACTAACACATGGTCTAATCACTCCCTGTTGTAACAAGGAATCAAGTATTCCATCAATCCCCTGGGCCTTTTCCTGAGACAATGGATACTGTTTGACGAACACAGGGTGGGAGTGCTTTAATTGTGCTTCATAAGGAACACAATGGGGTGGCACGGTGGTGTAGTGGTCAGCACATCCGCCTCACAGCAAGAAGGTCCCGGATTTGATTCCTAACTCAGGTGTTTCTGTGTGGAATTTGCATGTTCTCCCCTTGCTTGCATGGATTTCCTCTGGGTACTCCAGATTCCACCCACAGTCCAAAAACATGCACAGTAGGTTAACTGGCTGTTCATTTTCACCTGTAGTTGTGAATGGTTGAGTGAACCTTGGCCCTGTGATGGCCTGGCGAGCTGTCCAGGGTGTACCCTGCCATCACCTGGAGTTGGCTGAGCTGGGCACCAGCCTTCCCATGACCTTAATTAGGATGAAGTGGTTCAGAAAATGAATGGATGGATGGAGGAACACAATAGACTAAACTGACCTCATCCTTCTGCTCTGCCACAACTTCGATGGAAGGTCACATAAAGGAGGAGGAAGTGATTGTTTCTGTGTGGCAGAGAGAAAACATTGATTAAGGGACATATAATAAAGTTGAGAAAAAGACACAGTATCCAGCATGGAGACCATGAGCTTTGAACCTGTGAAGTTAAGAGATAAATGGAAAAAGCTGAAAGATCTCTCATATAAGCATATATATGGTTACAGAAAATGAATGAATGAAGATAAGAGATAGTTAAGAGAGAAAGTGTCTACCAGAAAGGGGTAGACTTATTCTCCTATACACCATTCAATAAAAGGTACAGAGAACCCTCGCTACTTCGCATTTCAATTCATGCGGTTTCAGTGCATAGTGTTTTTTTTTTTTTTAAATAAAGCAAGAAACATTTATCAAATAAAAAAATAAGGACATTAAGGAAAAAAGGGGGAAAAGTTGAGGAAAATGCCACAAAACAAGACCAATTATGCAACCCCCCTCACCCCCCCAAAAACCCCTGAAACCAACACAAAACTGAATACAACCCAAAATCTCCAATCAAAACTACTTACATTGTTGCACCTCAGTGTGTACACGCACATCTGCGTGCGCACACGTGTCTGTATGTGTGTTTTTAGTTTTTATTTAATTCTTATGCATTATTTTTTATGTCTAATTGTTATTTTCAGCATTTATAACATTGAATATGTAATTATTGATATTATATACACATATACATGTACGTATACGTCAGTCGGGGGTGTGTGGGGGGGTGGTCCTACCTCGTGGATTTCGATGGTCGCGTGGGGATCTCGGTCCCAATTAACCGCAGCGAATGAGGGATCCCTGTAAATCAATAGTCTGTGGTGACTTAAAAGTACAATGCAACATAGAGGGGTTAGGGCTCTGTGGGCACCCCTGTTGGCTATACATCTCTATCTGCATTCCTGAGAAGGAATTAGCCATTTGGGAGTGAGGTGAAGGGGGAAGAGATGGAGGAGGGAAGACGCACTTTGTCTACTTTCTAAAATACCATCACCCGCCATAGTTCTCACTCTCCCTCAAAGTAGATAGATACAGCTTTATTAATCTCACAATGGAGAAATTCACTGTTACAGGCTCTTGAGGTACCATCAGTAGGGGGTGCAAAATAGAGACATATACAATAATACATATACATACATACAGACACACATACAGATATATTATAATAATAATAATAATAATAATACATTTTATTTATATGGCGCCTTTCTCAGCACTCAAGGTCGCCTCACATCATAAAAACAGTAATAAAACATTCAAATAAAATACAATCAACATATTCAATATAAACAGACAGTTAAATACAGTTAAAATATTTACATGACAGTGCAGTTGTGGTTACAGTGAGTATGCAAGTTTGAACAGGTGAGTTTTGAGTCTGGATTTGAAGAGTGGGAATGTGTCTATATTATGGAGATCGGGAGGAAGAGAATTCCAGAGCTGGGGAGCAGAGCAGCTGATAGCTCTGCTCCCCACAGTGACAAGGCGGGCTGAAGGAACAGAGAGATGGAGCGAAGAAGAGGAGCGAAGAGAGCGAGCAGAAGTGGCAATGTGGAAGAGGTCAGAGAGATATGGAGGAGCAAGGTCATGAATAGCTTTGAATGTGTGGAGCAGGATTTTGTATTGAATACGGTATGTAATGGGGAGCCAGTGTAGCTGTTGTAGGATGGGAGTGATATGGTGGGTGGAGGGGGTGCGTGTGATGATTCGGGCTGCTGAGTTCTGTACCAGTTGTAGTTTATGGAGAGTTTTATGAGGAAGGCCGAAGAAGAGAGAATTACAATAGTCCAGACCTGAAGTGACGAGGCTGTGGACCAGGATGGCGGTGGACTGAGGAGTGAGGGAGGGACGGAGGCGGTGGATGTTACGAAGGTGAAAGTATGCTGAGCGGGTGACAGAGTTGATTTGGGAGGTGAAGGAAAGGGTGCCATCGAGGATGACACCCAGACTCTTGACCTGCCGGGAGGGAGAGATGGAGGAACCGTCGATGAGAATAGAGAAATTATTGATTTTACTTAGGGTGGATTTGGTGCCAGTGAGGAGGAGTTCAGTTTTATTGCTGTTAAGTTTGAGGAAATTTGAGGTGAACCAGGACTTTATTTCATGGATGCAGAGGAGAAGGGAGGAGGGAGGAGTGTGGTGCTGGGTTTGCTGGAGAGGTAGAGCTGGGTGTCATCCGCATAGCAGTGAAAATGGATGTGATGTTTTCGAAAAATGTGACCGAGGGAAGGAGATAGATGATGAAAAGGAGGGGACCTAGGACAGAACTCCTGAGGAACACCGGTGGTGATGGGGACAGGATCAGAGGAGAAAGATTTAAGTTGGACAAACTGAGTGCGGTTGGAAAGATAAGAATGAAACCAAGAAAGAACAGAGCCAGAAATACCAATACTAGAGAGTCTATTGAGGAGGATGGAATGTGAGATGGTGTCAAATGCAGAGCTGAGGTCAAGCAGGAGGAGGATGGATAATGAACCGGAGTCAGCAGCGAGGAGAAGGTCATTTGTGATTTTGAGAAGAGCTGTTTCAGTGCTATGGAGGGGACGGAAGCGAGATTGGAAAGCGTTCATAGAGGTTATTGGAGGACAGATGAGAATTGAGTTGGGAATAGACTGTTTTTTCAAGAAGTTTAGAAATGAATGGAAGATTTGAGATAGGCGGAAGTTATTGAGGTCGGAGGGATCTGAACCAGGTTTTTTGAGGATGGGAGTAACAGCAGCAGTTTTAAGGGAAGAGGGACAGTTGCAGTGGTGAGGGAGGAGTGGATTATGTTGGTAATAAGAGGAACAAGAGTAGGAAGAACAGATTTAATGAGAACAGTAGGAAGAGGGTCAAGAGAACAAGAGGAGGATTTAGATTGGAGAATAAGGGTGGAAACTTCACTGATGGAGGGTAAGGAAAAGGATGAAAAAGGGATACCGGAGAAGAGTGATATAGTCATAGGTGGAGATGGAGGGGAAGGGGGAGTGAGCTGCTGGTGGATGGATTGAATTTTGGTGATAAAGAATGCGGCCAGGGTATTGCAAAAATCAGAGGAATAAAGATGAGATGGAAGAGGGTCTGAGGGTTTGGAGAAGTTATTGAGGAGGGAGAAAAGAGTCTTGGTATTACCTGCATTTGAGGTTATTAGGTTGGAGTAATATGTGGATTTGGCTTTGATGATAGAGTTTTTATAGAGGAGAATGTGGTTATTGTACATTTGATTATGTATAGCGAGTCCGGTTTTCTTGCTAAGTCTCTCCAGTTGACGGCCTTTTGATTTTAACTGTCTTAGTGTGGGTGAGTACCAGGGTGCAGAGTGAGAGAAAGAGACAGACCGGGATTTGAGAGGAGCAAGATTATTGAGAATGTTATGTAGATGGGTGTTGTAGTATGAGACCAGGTCATCCGGAGTTGAAATACTGTCTACACTGGGAAGGTTATTGATGTGAGAGGAAAGAGTATTGAGGTTAATGTCCTTGATTTTACGGAAGGAAATGGAGCGTGGAGGGTTAGACGTGGTATGAGGAAGATGGACGTTGAAGGTGAGAAGAAAGTGATCTGTGAAGGGGATGGAGTCCGGTTTGCAGTCTATTGGAGTTATACCTGAACAGCAAATTAAATCAATAAAGTGTCCTTTAGAGTGGGTGGAGAAATTGACATATTGTTGTATACCAAAACTGTCTAAACAGGAAATAAAATCATTGGTGAGAGTGTTGTTGATGTTGTCCATATGAATATTAAAGTCCCCTAGTAAAATGATATTGGATGACAGAGTTGAAACAGCTGTTAAAAGTTTAAAAAGTCCAATAAAAATCCTTATTATACTTTGGTGGTCTGTATATAGTGGCAATGATGGTGGGAGTAGGTCCAGAAAGCTGACAGACAATAGCTTCAAATGAATTATAAACAGGCACATTGATGGGCGCTATCCTCAGGGACTCGGTGGACCAGAGCGAGACCGCCTCGCGACCAGTGACACGCTGCTGCGAGATGTAACCAAACCCGGAGGAGTTGCATCGTTGAGATGGGAAAAGTCACCCAGCTGCTGCCAAGTCTCAACTAGACAAAAACATCCAACTTACGGTCCACCAGAAGATCCCGGACCAAAGTACCTTTGTCGGTCAGGAGCGGATGTTTAGGAGCCCAAAGTTGACGGCAGCGCTCCGCTCACGGAGCCGTCCGCCCGCGGAATGCGGGTCAGGGCCGCCGCGGCGACGGCGACAGGCCTCGGGCGGCGAGCAGCGGACCAGATGGACGGTATGGAGCCGGAGGAGTTGCACTGGAAGCCACGCCGAGAGCCTCGGTGGATGGGTCTCCGCTCGAATGCTGCGATGAGCCGATCGTCCAGGACGCTTCCCTCGGGCTCCCATGTGCTTTGCTTCAGCGCCGGTCCCTTCCACTCCACAAGACACTCGACGCTACCCCTCCGCACGCGGCGCATGTGATCAGATACAGGAACTCGAGTACACGCCAAACCAAACCACTGATCATCATCTTCAGAGTCTTGGTCCAAATCGTGCATCACATGAGACATGGAATGTGTCTCCAATCTGCTTCACGGCCTTCACGACTTATATATTATATTATATAAGTAAACAAATAAATAGATACATAAATAGTATAAAGTAACATACAATAAAAAAAGAAAAAGAAAAGAACAACTTTGTAGACTGGCCTCTATTCAAGTGTACATGTATCTGAGGGCAGAGTAGATGGGTTGATATGGTTCACAGTCAGTGGGGTAGATGTGGTTGATTAAAGTGCGCGGGGTTTTTATTGCACATAACCAGTATTTTCACAGACAGTTACAAAGTGGCGTTGTACAGTCTGACAGTGGTGGGAATTAACGACCTGCGGGAGCGCTCCTTCCTGCACTGAGGATGTCTCAGTCGTCCACTGAAGGAGCTACTCAGCTTCTCTACAGTCTGGTGCAGTGGGTAAGAGCTGTTGACCATGATGGATGTTAGCTTGGCTACCATCCTCCTCTCGCCCATCTCCTCCACAGAGTCCAGTGGGCAGCCTAGGACAGCACTGGCCCTCCTGACCAGCTTGTTCAGTCTCTTTCTGTCCCGCTCTGTGTTGCCCGGGGCCCAGCAGATGGCAGCGTAGAGGATTGCAGAGGCTACCACAGAGTCATAAAATGTCCTGAGCAGAGGTCTGCATACTCCGAAGGACCCAAGTCTCCTCAGAAGGTGGAGGTGACTCTGGCCCTTCTTGTTGGTGTTGTGGGACCAGTCCAGTTTATTGTTAAGGTGAACGCCCAGGTACTTGAAACTGTCCATTGTCTCAATGTCCTGTCCCTGGATGTTCACCAGTGAGTGAGTGTGTATGTGTGTGTGTGTTAGAGTGCTTCTCCTGAAGTCGACCACCATCTCCTTCATCTTCCTAGTGTTCAAACACAGGTGGTTGCGCTCACACCATTCCACGAAGTCAACGATGACCGACCGGTACTCCAGCTCGTTCCCCTCTGACACACGGCCCACGATGGCAGAGTCGTCCGAGAACTTCTGGAGGTGGCAGCTGTCTGTGCTGTAGGTGAAGTCCAAGGTGTAAAAGTCTTAACATTCATGTTATTGCGATCAGACAACTGACGTTTTAAGGTTTTCTGGACCTCTGGGCGAAAGTTATTCAGAAAGGTGGTCGTGGTAGTGAAGGTAGGTTAGGTGCATTCTCATCTCACTCCATTTCTCTCAACAGTCCAAGACTCCTGGAAACAGGTGTAGAATTCAGTAGTAGTCTCACCCTTTTCCTGTTTACAGTTAGTGACTTGAGAAAGTCTCTGATAGCCTGTTGGAGAGCAAGCAGATACCTAGTGAGCTGCTCCTTTACTTTTTTCATGGTTTTATCAGAGTCCCTCTAATAAAACTCATACTCAGTCTTCTTCCTTTTTCTCTCGCTTGTCCTGTATCTGTAGTTTGCTCAGTTTTAATTTCTACCCATTGGTCATTTTCTGGTCTTAAGCATTAACCCTCACACAAAATTGCAGCCTCACTGTACTGGTCCCGAAAATAGCATGTAAAATAAAATGGTAATCGGCACCCACAAGCTGACTGTGGCACGAAGTCTGAATTAACATCTCAACAAAGGTCAAAGGCTTACTAGATGAGGGAAGCATCTTAATCTTCTTCTTCTTCTTTCTTCTTTTACTTTCGGCTGCTCCCTTCAGGGGTCGCCACAGCAAATCATCCGCCTCCACCTCACCCTGTCCTCCGCATCTTCTTTTCTGACTCCAACGACCTTCATGTCTTCCTTCACCACATCCATAAATCTCTTCTTCGGTCTTCCTCGAGGCCTTCTGCCTGGTAGTTCCAACCTCAGCATCCTACTACCAATATACTCACTATCCCTCCTCTGTACATGTCCAAACCATCTCAATCTAGCCTCTCTGACTTTGTCTCCAAAACATCTTACGTGGGCTGTCCCTCTGATATACCCATTTCTAATCCTATCCATCCTCGTTACTCCCAGGGAGAACCTCAACATTTTCATCTCCGCTACCTCCAGCTCTGCCTCCTGCCTTTTCCTCAGCGCCACTGTTTCTAAGCCATACAACATCGCTGGCCTCACCACCATCTTGTACACTTTTCCCTTCATTCTTGCTGACACTCTCCTATCGCACATCACACCGGATACTTTTCTCCAACCATTCCAGCCTGCCTGCACACGCTTCTTCACCTCTTTTCCACACTCTCCATTGCTCTGGATTGTTGAGCCTAAGTACTTAAAATCCTCTACCTTCACTATCTCTGCTCCCTGTAACATCACCGTTCCTCCTGGGTCCTTCTCATTCACACACATGTATTCTGATTTTCTGAGGCTAACCTTCATTCCTCTCCTTTCCAGGGCATACCTCCACCTCTCTAGATTTTCCTGCACTTGTTCTCTGCTCTCACTACAGATCACGATGTCATCTGCAAACATCATAGTCCATGGAGATTCTTGTCTCACCTCGTCTGTCAGCCTGTCCATCACCATAGCAAACAAGAAGGGGCTCAGAGCTGACCCTTGATGCAGTCCCACCTCCACCTTGAATTAGTCGGTCACAATCGACAGCACACCTCACCACTGTCTTACATCTCTCCTTACATGTCCTGCACCACTCTAACATACTCTCTCTGCCACTCCAGACTTCCTCATGCAATACCACAGTTCTTCTCTTGGCACCCTGTAATATGCCTTTTCCAGATCCACAAAGGCACAATGTAGCTCCCTCTGACCTTCTCTGTACTTCTCTATTAACATCCTCAAGGCAAACATTGCATCTGTGGTGCTCTTTCTTGGCATGAAACCAAACTGTTGTTCACAAATGCTGACCTCTGCCCTTAGTCTAGCTTCCACTATTCTTTCCCATAACTTCATCGTATGGCTCATCAACTTTATCCCTCTGTAGTTGCTGCAACTCTGAACGTCTCCCTTGTTCTTAAAAATGGGCACCAGCACACTTCTCCCCCCCTCCTCCGGCATCTGCTCACTCTCTAGTCCCTTGTTGAATGTTCTTGTCAGAAAATCGACTGCTACCTCTCCTAGACACTTCCATACCTCCACAGGTATATCATCAGGACCAACTGCCTTTCCATTCTTCATCCTCTTCAATGCCCTTCTCACTTCACCCTTACTGATCTTTGCTACATCCTGCTCAATGGTTACCTCTTCTACTCTTTTTTCTCTCTCATTTTCCTCATTCATCAGCTCTTCAAAGTACTCTTTCCATCTTCCCAGCACACTTCTGTCATCAGTCAGTACAGTTCCCTCTCTGTCCTTTATCAATCTAACTTGCTGCACGTCCTTCCCATCTCTATTTCTCTGCTGTGCCAACCTGTATAGATCATTTTCTCCCTCTTTACTATCCAACCTATCATACAAGTCATCATACGCCCTCTGTTTGGCCTTAGCCACTGCTACTTTCGCCTTACGCTGTGTCTCCCTGTACTCCTGTTTACTCTCTTCGGTCCTCTCAATGTCCCACTTCTTCTTGGCTAACCTCTTCCTTTGTACACACTCCTGCACTTCCTCATTCCACCACCAAGTCTCCTGATCTACTTTCCTTCCAGAGGACACACCAAGTACTCTCCTACCTGTGTCCTTGATCACATTTGCTGTGGTTGTCCAGTCATTTGGAAGCACTTCCTGGCCACCCAAAGCCTGTTTCAACTCCTCCTTGAAGACAACACGACACTCTTCCTTTTTCAGCTTCCACCACTGTGTCTTCTGCTCTGCCTTTGCCTTTTCACCTTTCTCACCATCAGAGTCATCCTGCACACCACCATCCTATGCTGTTTGGCAACACTCTCACCCACGATGACTTTGCAGTCACTGACTTCCTTCAAATTACATCGCCTACACAAGATGTAGTTTACCTGTGTGTTCCTACCTCCGCTTTTATAAGTCACCCTATGCTCCTGTTTCTTCTCGAAGAAAGTATTCACCACAGCCATTTCCATCCTTTTTGCAAAATCTATCAACATCTGTCCTTCATGCTCCTGTCCTGCATACCAAACCTGCCCATCACTTCCTCGTCCCCTCTGTTGCCTGCACCAACATGTCCATTGAAGTCTGCACCAATGACCACTCTTTCACCTCTGGTGGTACTCTGCATCACTTCATCTAAGTCACTCCAGAATCTCTCCTTCTCTTCTAGCTCACATCCTGCCTGTGGGGCATAAGCACTAACAACATTGAGCATTACACCTTCAATTTCTAACTTGAGACTCATCACTCGGTCTGACACTCTTCACTTCTAGAACATTCCTGACAAACTCCTCCTTCAAGATGACTCCTACTCCATTTCTCTTCCATCCACACCATGAAAAAACAGCTTAAACCCTGCTCCTAAGCTTTTAGTTTTGCTACCTTTCCACCTGGTCTCCTGAACACACAGTATGTCCACCTTCCTCCTCTGCATCATGTCAACCAGCTCTCTACCTTTTCTGTGCATAGTTCCAACATTCAAAGTCCCCACTCTCAGTCCGAGACTCATGCCTTTCCTCTTCTCTCTCTGCCTACGGACACGCCTCCCACCTCTCCTTCTTCGACGTCTTCGACCAACAGTAGTCCAATTTCCATCAGCACCCTGTTGATTGACAGCACTGATGGCGGTCGTTGTTAACCCGGGCCTCGACCGATCCGGTATGGAGGTAATACTTTTGATTTGCATCATAGATAATTGGCATTGGTTTTACGTCGGATGCCCTTCCTGACACAACCCTCTGCATTTCTCCGGGCTTGGGACCGGCATGAGGGGGAGAGACGCTGGTTAGTGCCCCCCCACCTCATGGCTGCATTGAGGGAAGCATCTTAATGATGTTCTTTAATGCGCTCACTGAGGGAGGGTCAATCTTTGGGCCCCTGGGGCCCATAGCCCAATCAAAAGCATTGCCAGGGATGGAGAATCAGGACAAAAGCCTGACACTAGAACACATCATTGGGGTCATCCAAATCATCCTGTAGACACCCACCACAGTCTCCTCAGACTCATCGTGTGCAGTGGATGCACTGCAGTGTGATTTTGTCCTCACAGTGGGGCACCTTTTAACCGGAATTTTTCCCACCCCCTTGGTGGTGTCACTCTCTGGGGTTAAGAACATCTTTGGGTGTGGGAGCAGATACAGAGGGACAACTTGCAAACAAATTGGTCTTCGACAATTGGGGTACAATCCCGCAGTGGGGATGCTGAGGGTTGTTTTCCACAAAGATAAGGCAAAGGTCGAGAATTTGCAGACACTGATAATTTAGACTTAGTTTCAGAAGTCACTTTTGGAATGAATTTACATAATTTCCTAGAATTGTTAATTCCATTACACTTGTCCCATATTGATTTAATTTATATCCACATTAAAAAACCTTCAGACATATAATTATATTGTAATCCCAGTGTGGGTCACACAGACCCTCATAGATTTAGTTATAGACTGAAGTTAAATTTTCAGGTTTGAAAGTCCCCATTCAAGGAAAGGTTAAAAGTTGGGGTTGGGATTCAGTCCAACCAGCCACATCATCCGACCATAGTGTGGTACAAAACATCAATCCACATCTATTCATCCAATATTTCCTCGGGATCAGGATTCTATTTTGCAAGTAAACCTTCCATAATTGATTACAAACCAGCAATAAGTACACAAGACAAAAAGAGAGCAACAGGAACAGAGATACTGAGACGAGAGAAATTTCCTTTGCTTCAACGTACTAAGCCAATAGTAGCTAGCATGCTTTGATAGGTGTAAAAGTTTATTATTCCCCCTTGGACTCTAATCAAAGCTTCTAACAAATTACTGCGGTTTCAAAGATAAAGAGTGAGACTGCTTACACTTTAAAGATATATTACAAGAAATCAAATCAGCAGTACTCTCCTGATTGAAGGTATCCCCGGTGAGCCCCCAAATCTGGGGTAGAGTACTCAAGAAACACAAAGAGTCGTGCTCCGAAAAAAGTTCTCCTTTTATTGTGAGGCTTCACAGAATATAGACAGTCCAGAAAAACAGAGGTTGATGCTGAATAAGTAGTTAACTTCTTCTTCTTCTTCTTTTACTTTCGGCTGCTCCCTTCAGGGGTCGCCACAGCAAATCATCCGCCTCCATCTCACCCTGTCCTCCGCATCTTCTTTTCTGACTCCAATGACCTTCATGTCTTCCTTCACCACATCCATAAATCTCTTCTTCGGTCTTCCTCGAGGCCTTCTGCCTGGTAGTTCCAACCTCAGCATCCTACTGCCAATATACTCACTATCCCTCCTCTGTACATGTCCAAACCATCTCAATCTAGCCTCTCTGACATTGTCTCCAAAACATCTTACGTGGGCTATCCCTCTGATATACTCATTTCTGATCCTATCCATCCTCGTTACTCCCAGAGAGAACCTCAACATTTTCATCTCCGCTACCTCCAGCTCTGCCTCCTGCCTTTTCTTCAGTGCCACTGTTTCTAATCCATACAACATCGTTGGCCTCACCACCGTCTTGTACACTTTTCCCTTCATTCTTGCTGACACTCTCTTATCGCACATCACACCGGACACTTTTCTCCAACCATTCCAGCCTGCCTGCACACGTTTCTTCACCTCTTTTCCACACTCTCCATTGCTCTGGATTGTTGAGCCCAAGTACTTAAAATCCTCCACCTCCTTTATCTCTGCTCCCTGTAACATCACCGTTCCTCCTGGGTCCTTCTCATTCACACACATGTATTCTGATTTTCTGAGGCTAACCTTCATTCCTCTCCTTTCCAGGGCATACCTCCACCTCTCTAGATTTTCCTGCACTTGTTCTCTGCTCTCACTACAGATCACAATGTCATCTGCAAACATCATAGTCCATGGAGATTCTTGTCTCACCTCGTCTGTTAGCCTGTCCATCACCATAGCAAACAAGAAGGGGCTCAGAGCTGACCCTTGATGCAGTCCCACCTCCACCTTGAATTCGTCGGTCACACCGACAGCACACCTCACCGCTGTCTTATATCTCTCATACATGTCCTGCACCACTCTAACATACTTCTCTGCCACTCCAGACTTCCTCATGCAATACCACAGTTCTTCTCTTGGCACCCTGTCATATGCTTTTTCGTTAACTATGTGTGCACATTGTCTCAGGATGTATATATACACATTATGCCTCAGCCAGATAAATAGTCGCGACAATGTGAACCATGCAAAACAGGAAGTAAAAATGTCGTGCTTGCAGGACTGCAGGACAAAATATATGCTATGGTTGAATGAGGGGTAGAGAGGTACAGAACCTTGGCTCAACAATCCAGAGCAATAGAGAGTGTGAAAGAGAGGTGAAGAAGCATGAACAGGCAGGTTGGAATGGTTGGAGAAAAGTGTCCGGTGTGATGTGTGATAGGAAGGTATCAGCAATAATGAAAGGAAAAATGTACAAGATGTGGCCAGCAATGTTGTATGGATTAGAAACAGTGGCACTGAGGAAAAAATGTTGAGGTTCTCTTTGGGAGTAACGAGGATGGATAGATAGGATCAGGAATGAGCACATCAGAGGGACGGCATATGTAAGAGGTTTTGGAGACAAAGTCAGACAGGCTAGATTGAGATGGTTTGGAGATGTACAGAAGGGGGACAGTGAATATATTGGTAGTAGGATGCTGAGGTTGGAACTGCCAGGCAGAAGGCCTAGTGGAAGACCAAAGAGAAGATTTATGGATGTGCTGAAGGAGGACATGAAAGTAGTTGGTATAGGAGAATAAGATGCAGAGGATAGTTTGCTGTGGCGACCCCTGAAGGGAAAAGCCAAAAGGAAAATAAGAAAGAAGACAGTCCTACCATCACGTCACTCTTTGTGGCTATTTTTATACAAGTTATTACAGACAAATCACAATTAACGTTTTCATAAATGCCCCGATTACATCACCTGTTTTTACATTATTTATTGAAAGTAAAATTGCCTATGAAACCAAATTTTATAGCCTTTACAAGTTTTTAGCCTTAGCCAAAAATAGCCATCCAGGTTTTATCATTGCCAGTTGTCACATCTACTATGGCCGGCGAAGCAGCTAGCGAGTTACAGTTAGCCATTGTCCATTTGCCGTTCATGGCCTTGAATACTCGCGGATTTTGTTCGCAAAGGCTTTTTTTCATGTTTTTAAATTAGCGCAGTGCTTCTCAATTATTTTCTGTGACGCCCCCTCTAAAAAGAAAAAAAAAAACCCAAACCATTTCACGCCCCCCAGCGCACGACTATAAATAGTATTATTTGTCAATAAAATTGTTATTAATACACCTCTGCATAACATTGTACCTTTATTAACATTAAAAATTACAAAAAGCATTAAATAAAAAACAAACAAAAAAACCCACTTAATTCTAATACAGTATGGCAAAAAAGCATGTTCCCCAGGGTCATACACCCTCCCCTGGCATCACACCACACACCCCAAGGAGGCCATGCCCAACTATTTGAGAAGCACTGAATTTGCATATGCATCATTACAACATTACTGGCACATAATTCAAATTTAGCCAATGGCTGAGTGCTTTTGTTTCTCCCTCCTGCTGATTGGTTGCAGATGATGTGTACACCTCTTTTTTTCCTCCTTCACACACGTTATCAACGTGATTGCTTGAATTGCAAATTTAAACTTTTTTTTTGTGTGCTTATAATTATTATTTAAGCCCTATGATGCCACTCAAATGCCCTACGTCTTCTCTAGCTTCTGGTAAAGAGCCTGAGCGCTTTATTTATTTATTCATAAATATTATTACAATTCAAAATTTCAAAGTTTTTACTTAAGCATTACTACACTTTACTGCATTAATTAGTGTATTAATGAGTAAGACTGTCTATAGAATGTGTTTAACACAACATATTTCAGTGTCTATAATATCATACATTGGGTTGTACAACAGTAGATTTTTGAAATCCACGGGTGGGGCGGAAAGTAACTACCGCTAATAACGGGGCTTTCTGTACTCCACAAATTTGCCAGCCGGTTTCACTGCAGCTGGATGGCTCCCAGGTCTACTCCTGTGTGGATACACTTGTGCTTTTGTAGATGAATCTGCCGAGTAAAATTCTTCCCACATTGATAACAGTAATACGGCTTCACTCCGGTGTGGATACGCTCATGCTTTTCAAGAACAACCTGCCAAGTAAAACACTTCCCGCACTGTTCGCAGTAATACGGCTTCGCTCCGGTATGGAGGCGCTCATGCTGTTGGAGATTACTCTTCAGACTAAAACGCTTCCCACACTGTTCACAGTAACACAGCTTCTCTCCTGTGTGGACACGCTCATGCTTTTGAAGATGAATCTGCTGAGTAAAACTCTTCCCACACTGATCACAGTAATATGGCTTCTCTCCTGTGTGGATACGTTCATGCTGTGTGAGAGTACTCTTCTGACTAAACCTCTTCCCACACTGTTCACAGGTATACGGCTTCTCTCCTGTGTGGATACGCTTATGCTGCTGGAGATGACACTTCAGACTAAAACTCGTCCCACACTGTTCACAGGTATACGGCTTCTCTCCTGTATGGATACGGTTATGCTGCTGGAGATGACTCTTCAGACTAAAACTCTTCCCACACTGTTCACAGGTATATGGCTTCTCTCCTGTATGGATACCCTTATGCTGCTGGAGATGACTCTTCCGACTAAAACTCGTCCCACACTGTTCACAGGTATACGGCTTCTCTCCTGTGTGGACACGCTTATGCTGCTGGAGATTACACTTCAGACTAAAACTCGTCCCACACTGTTCACAGGTATACGGCTTCTCTCCTGTGTGGACAAGCTTATGCTTTTTCAAAACAGCACTTTTTAGCAAATTTTTCTGACACACCAAGCGGTGATTCATCTGAAAAACACCACAACGATATGACATGATTAAATAATGCTTAAATATATGTGCCTTCATCATTTCGGAACGGTTACTGGAAATATCAACAATATTGTATGACATTGTGGTTACAAAAATCACACATTCACATTCAATTTAATAATAATAAGAAAACTACAGACGCTCCCCGACTTACGTTCATCCGTTTTACTTTTTTTTTTTTTCCAAAAAAAAAAAAAAGAGTCACATTTTGAGTTCAGATGTACCTACATAGTACGCTGATGTAATGATGCTGCGTCCATTGTTTACAATCAAGACTGAACGTGCCTGTCCTTCTTAGTTCAGTTATATAGTTATATAGTTATATATATATATATATATATATATATATATATATATATATATAGCGGCTTTTCTGAGTAGATCCTTCCGTAGGAGAGTGCTCAATACTTTTTGGTAGAGCAAATAAACAAAAGGACAGGACAAAGGCTTTCCTATATGAGTCCATGGGCATGAGAAAAACTATTGTCTGCACATGTATGCATGTATCGATATTTTAAAAAAACCCGCCCCCGAATACATAATGTGAACCACCCCATCTAGAGGACACCATGTTCATCGACATAGTACCTCCCCCAGCACTTTGTAATCATTCTTCTGTAATCACCTGAAGAGAGGGGATGGTTTCACCACCCCTCGAAACAGATCTGTAGTGATAAATGGAGTTTCAATAGGAAGCCTTTGTCCTGTTCTTTTGTGTATATATATATATATATATATATATATATATATATATATATATATATATATAAATAATACACACACACAGAGATGAATTAACTATCTGCTCAGATCGGCACAATCTAGCATGCATACTCAGTTAAGCAAAGAGAGTTGAAAAATGAATGAAAAACCAAGAAAGAGAACTCTCTGCTCTGCTGATTCACATCAGTGATTCACATCAGTGCAGGCCGAGTACTAAACGGGTTCAACGGCGCCCTTGCGCACTTAAAAGACCGGAAGTCTTTATAACCCGCGCTTTGTTTCAAGCAAGTAAACTACTTTCAGTATTGAGCGCCTCACATATTGTAAGCGTTAATTGGCTGTTTTAAGCTTCATATAAAGTGAATCGGCTCAGCTTCATGTCATGTGACCATCCGTTGACCATCGGAACCATTTACAAGCAGAAAAATCACATCATAGAGAATGTTAAAGGTTATATTTGATATTTGATGAGTGAATTTGATTAAAATTTATCAATTTGAAATTACTAGTCCTCCTCAAAAATTTGCATATTGTGATAAAGTTCATTGTTTTCTGTAATGTACTGATAAAAACTTTCATATAGTTTAGATTCAGTGCACACCAACTGAAATATTTCAGGTCTTTTATTGTTTTAATACTGATGATTTTGGCATACAGCTCATGAAAACCCAAAATTCCTATCTCAAAAAATTAGCATATCATGAAAAGGTACTCTAAACGAGCTATTAACCTAATCATCTGAATCAACCAATTGACTCTAAACACCTGCAAAAGATTCCTGAGTTTTAAAAACTCCCAGCCTGGCTCATTACTCAAAACCGCAATCATGGGTAAGACTGCCGACCTGACTGCTGTCCAGAAGGCCATCATTGACACCCTCAAGCAAGAGGGTAAGACACAGAAAGAAATCTCTGAGCGAATAGGCTGTTCCCAGAGTGCTCTATCAAGGCACCTCAGTGGGACGTCTGTGGGAAGGAAAAAGTGTGGCAGAAAACACTGCACAACCAAAAGAGGTGACCAGACCCTATGGAAGATTGTGGAGAAGGGCCGATTCCAGACCTTGGGGGACCTGTGGAAGCAGTGGACCGAGTCTGAAGTAGAAACATCCAGAGCCACCATGCACAGGCGTGTGCAGGAAATGGGCTACAGGTGCTGCATTCCCCAGGTCAAGCCACTTTTGAACTAGAAACAGTGGCAGAAGCGCTTGACCTGGGCTACAGGAGAAGCAGCACTGGACTGTTGCTCAGTGGTCCAAAGTTCTTTTTTCGGATGAAAGCAAATTTGCATATCATTCGGAAATCAAGGTCATGGACACCCTCAAGCAAAAGGGGAAGACACAGAAAGAAATCTCTGAGCGAATAGGCTGTTCCCAGAGTGCTCTATCAAGACACCTCAGTGGGACGTCTGTGGGAAGGAAAAAGTGTGGCATAATAACGCTGCACAACCAAAAGAGGTGACCAGACCCTGAGGAAGATTGTGGAGAAGGGCCGATTCCAGACCTTGGGGGACCTGTGGAAGCAGTGGACTGAGTCTGGAATAGAAACATCCAGAGCCACCATGCACAGGCATGTGCAGGAAATGGGCTACAGGTGCTGCATTCCCCAGGTCAAGCCACTTTTGAACTAGAAACAGTGGCAGAAGCGCTTGACCTGGGCTACAGGAGAAGCAGCACTGGACTGTTGCTCAGTGGTCCAAAGTTCTTTTTTCGGATGAAAGCAAATTTTGCATATCATTCGGAAATCAAGGTCATTGACACCCTCAAGCAAAAGGGGAAGACACAGAAAGAAATCTCTGAGCGAATAGGCTGTTCCCAGAGTGCTCTATCAAGGCACCTCAGTGGGACGTCTGTGGGAAGGAAAAAGTGTGGCATAATAATGCTGCACAACCAGAAGAGGTGACGGGACCTTGGGGGACCTGTGGAAGCAGTGGACTGGGCTACAAGTGCCGCATTCCCCAGGTCAAGCCACTTTTGACCTGGGGAATGCAGCACCTGTAGCCCATTTCCTGCACATGCCTGTGCATGGTGGCTCTGGATGTTTCTATTCCAGACTCAGTCCACTGCTTCCACAGCGGCAGAAGCACCTGACCTGGGCTACAGAGAAGCAGCACTGGACTGTTGCTCAGTGGTCCAAAGTTCTTTTTTCGGATGAAAGCAAATTTTGCATGTCATTCGGAAATCAAGGTTCCAGAGTCTGGAGGAAGACTGGGGAGAAGGAAATGCCAAAATGCCTGAAGTCCAGTGTCAAGTACCCACAGTCAGTGATGGTCTGGGGTGCCATGTCAGCTGCTGGTGTGGGTCCACTGTGTTTTATCAAGGGCAGAGTCAATGCAGACAGCTATCAGGAGATTTTGGACCACTTCATGCTTCCATCTGCTGAAAAGCTTTATGGAGATGAAGATTTCATTTTTCAGCACGACCTGGCACCTGCTTACAGTGCCAAAACCACTGCTAAATGGTTTACTGACCATGGTATTATTGTGCTCAATTGGCCTGCCAACTCTCCTAACCTGAAGCCCATAGAGAATCTGTGGGATATTGTGAAGAGAAAGTTGAGAGACACCAGACCCAACACTGTGGATGAGCTTAAGGCCGCTATCGAAGCATCCTGGGCTTCCATAACACCTCAGCAGTGCCACAGGCTGATTGTCTCCATGCCATACCGCATTGAAGCAGTCATTTCTGCAAAAGGATTCCCGACCAAGTATTGAGTGCATAACTGAACATAATTATTTGAAGGTTGACTAGTTTGTATTAGAAACACTTTTTTTATTGGTCGCATGAAATATGCTAATTTTTTTGAGATAGGAATTTTGGGTTTTCATGAGCTGTATGTCAAAATCATCAGGATTAAAACAATAAAAGGCCTGAAATATTTCAGTTGGTGTGCAATGAATATAAAATATATGAAAGTTTAATTTTTATCAGTACATTACAGAAAATAATGAACTTTATCAAATTATGCGAATTGTTTGAGAAGGACTAGTATATACACGGTATATAACTGGAAGAACCTAACAAAAAAAATTATTTGCATGCAGACCATTGCTGACTTTCGTAAAGAGTAGGCTGCAAAGTCGTCAGCGTGTTTCTGTCCCTTGCTAAAAGGGTTGTGACAGGAAGGGCATCCGACGTAAAAACCTCTGCCAAATCAAACATGCGAATCAGATGATTCGCTGTGGCGACTCCCGAGTAAAAGGGCAAAAGCCGAAAGGAAGACAGACAGACAGACACAGGAAATATTTATCAATCACAGTGTTTCATACTGATGAAATAAGATACTACAAATCTTGATCTCAGATATGTGCAACTGACAAAATTTCCTATTTTCAATGTACAACTAAATCATGGGCCAAAAAATTTGAGGATAATCTCCCCTTACATTGCCCTAACCTGGGCACTCCAGGAGGCATGTGTCCAGTTTTAACCCCCCCACCCCGACCCCGCCGTCCATCCACACACACTTCCCTCAAATCATCATTAAACTTGCCCTCACGGCTGCATTATTGGAATCATAGTACACAATATTAGCTAATGGTACAATCTGACGTTAAACGTTAGCCCGGGTACAAAAATAACTGTTTTCTCTGAATGTTCTTTTTGTTTTTCATGTGATTAGACTCATCAGCATGATTTTAGGTCCCTTCTTCCCGCTGGACCCATACTTTATCGTCTTGGAACAACAATCACAAATCACAACTCCAGAGATGTCTGGTTTTCTAAGCCATATCCTCCATTCTTCACCATTTTTGTCACATTCGTTTAGCCATTCCCACCGCCATATATTTCTAGATGTCTTTCCCAATTCTCTTGTATTGTAGCCTTCCGATAAAAACTTCATATTGACAGTATTTCTAGTGGTTCTTGTGCGTGACAATGCAGTATTTTAGGCAGCATGTGCATGCGAGGCTCACAAAAACAACAGGTTTAATAATAGCTGCATTTTCATAGGATGGGCAGTTACGATGAGCCAATCAAAAGCATCGTTATAACTTGGCCCGAAAAATGAGGGATACTGGGAAAGACCGTTGCTGTATTTGATTGGGCTTTTTTGGTGCTTGACGGAAATGTGTGCATCCAAATGGAAAAAATGCTTGACGAACTTGACGAAAATGCCCAATCGATGTAAACCCTATGTGCTATGTATCCCGTGATTCAACGCGCGGTCACAGCCACACGGCAGTATGCATGGTAGATTGCGCTGAACCGAGGAGACGAACACCTCTACCTACCCCCCCCAGAAAATTCTCAACGGATCTATACAAATTAGAAAAATAGTTAACTCAGTCTTGGGAAAACCGGAATTTCCGGCATATGCCGGAAAACTTGCACCCCTGTAAAAACATAGTATTTTACTTCTATTTGCTCATTCTCCGCATGTACAGTAGGCCCTTGACATTCGCAGGGGTTCGGTTCCGGGCCCTCCTGCGAATCGAGACAATCCTCGAGTTCTGTACCCGGAAGTAAAACCCCATGTCTGATGTCACATGCGCGAATGAGCAGCTGTAAGTAAAATACTATGTATCTATTACATGTGCTCAAATATGCTTCTTAAACACATTCTATAGACAATCTTACTCATTAATACAGTATTAATGGAGTAAAACGTCGTAATGATTAAGAAAAATGTTTCAATTTATTGATGCCAAAATATAAACATTATACAGCATACGCATAAAACACCTTTCAGTGCATTCTCTTTATAAACATACAGCACTGTAGTTTTCAAAAATGCCCACTAGAGGAATGTACTGTATTGCATTAGGCATGACACAACTGAATTCAGGTATTAACTGCATTATGTCTGAGCAGCTCGGCCACACAATGACAAACAAGCTACACCACAGTAAATAAAATATAACACACAAACATTTTAAACATTACCATAGGTCATGTACTTGAATAATAATTAAAAAAGACTTTAATAGTGGTGTGTTTTACAACAGTTCAGAGGATTATTTCTCCTCAGCAATGACGTGACTTCAGAGGAAACTGTCGTTTCTTCCGGAGAAAGTCTTATTTCTTCAGAAGAGACATCCAACCTCATTACCTTTTTCTAGTGCTTAAGCAGGCATTTGAGTGACATCATAGAACTTAAGTGGTAATTAAAACACACTAAAAAAAGCTCATTGACAACTTGTGCGCGAATGAGGAAAAATGGGCATTACATCACCTCAAGCAATCAGCAGGAAAATGCAGCCGTGAGGGGGGGGGCACAAACCAGTGTCTCTCCCTCACGCCGGTCCCAAGCCCGGATAAATGCAGAGGGTTGCGTCAGGAAGGGCATCCGGCGTAAAACAAATGCCAAATAAACTATGCGAATCACAAGAAAGAATCACATACCGGATCGGTCGAGGCCCGGGTTAACAACGACCGCCATCAGTGCCGGCCAACCAACAGGGTGCTGATGGAAATTGACTACTGTTGGTCAAGACGCCGAAGGAGAGGCGGGAGGCGTGTCCGTTGCCAGAGAGAGAAGAGGAAAGGCATGAGTCTAGGACTGAAAGTAGGGACTTTGAATATTGGAACTATGACAGGAAAAGGTAGAGAGCTTGCTGACATGATGCAGAGGAGGAAGGTGGACATACTGTGTGTTCAGGAGACCAGATGGAAAGGTCGTAAGGCTAGAAGCATAGGAGCAGGGTTTAAGCTGTTTTATCACGGTGTGGATGGGAAGAGAAATGGAGTCAGAGTCATCTTGAAGGAGGAGTTTGTTCTAGAAGTGAAAAGAGTGTCAGACAGAGTGATGAGTCTCAAGTTAGAAATTGAAGGTGTGATGGTCAATGTTGTTAGTGCTTATGCTCCACAGACAGGATGTGAGCGAGAAGAGAAGGAGAGATTCTGGAGGGAGTTAGATGAAGTGATGCAGAGTACCCCCAGAGGTGAAAGAGTGGTCATTGGGGCAGACTTCAATGGACATGTTGGTGCAGGAAACAGAGGGACGAGGAAGTGATGGGTAGGTTTGGTATCCAGGACAGGAACGCAGAAGGACAGATGTTGGTAGATTTTGCAAAAAGGATGGAAATGGCTGTGGTGAATACTTTCTTTCCAGAAGAGAGAGGAGCATAGGTGACTTATAAAAGTGGAGGTAGGAGCACACAGGTAGACTACATCTTGTGCAGGCGATGTAATTTGAAGGAAGCCAGTGACTGCAAAGTAGTAGCGGTGAGAGGTTGCCAAACAGCATAGGATGGTGGTGTGCAGGATGATGCTGATGGTGAGGAAGGTGAAGAAGGCAAAGGCAGAGCAGAAGACAAAGTGGTGGAAGTTGAAAAAGGAAGAGGTCGTGTTTCTCAAGGAGGAGTTGGAAACAGGCTTTGGGTGGTCAGGAAGTGCCATGCTTCCAGATGACTGGACAACTACAGCGAATGTGATCAGGGAGACAGGTAGGAGAATACTTGGTGTGTCATCTGGAAGGAAAGTAGATAAGGAGACTTGGTGGTGGAATGAGGAAGTGCAGGAGTGGGTACAAAGGAAGAGATTAGCTAAGAAGAAGTGGACATTGACAAAACCAAGAGAGTAAACAGGAGTACAGGAGACACAGCGTATGCAAAGGTAGCAGTGTCAAAGGCCAAACAGAGCGCTTGATGACTTGTATGCTCGGTTAGAAAGTATGAGGGAGAAAATGATTTATACAGGTTGGCACAGCAGAGAAATAGAGATGGGAAGGACGTGCAGCAAGTTAGATTGATAAAGGACAGAGAGGGAAATGTATTGACTGATGACAGAAGTGTGCTGGGAAGATGGAAAGAGTACTTTTGAAGAGCTGATGAATGAGAAAAATTAGAGAGAAAAAGAGTAGAAGAGGTGACTGTTGAGGACCAGGAAGTAGCAAAGATTAGTATGGGTGAAGTGAGGAGGGCATTGAAGAGGATGAAGAATGGAAAGGCAGTTGGTCCTGATGACATACCGGTGGAGGTATGGAAGTGGCTAGAGAGGTAGCAGTAGATTTTCTGACAAGAACATTTAACAAGGTCTTAGCGAGTGAGAGGATGCCAGAGGAATGGAGAAGTGTGCTGGTGCCCATTTTTAAGAACAAGGAGACGGTAGAGTTGCTGTGGCAACTACAGAGGGATAAAGTTGATGAGCCATACGATGAAGTTATGGGAAAGAATAGTGGAAGCTAGACTAAGGGGCAGAAGTCAGCATTTGTGAACAACAGTTTGGTTTCATGCCCAGAAAGAGCACCACAGATGCAGTGTTTGCCTTGAGGATGTTAATGGAGAAGTACAGAGAAGGTCAGACGGAGCTGCATTGTGCCTTGTGGATCTGGAGAAAGCATATGACAGGGTGCCGAGAGAAGAACTGTGGTATTGCATGAGGAAGTCTGGAGTGGCAGAGAAGTATGTTAGAGTGGTGCAGGACATGTATGAGAGACGTAAGACAGTGGTGAGGTGTGCTGTCGGGTGTGACAGAAGAGTTCAAGGTGGAGGTGGACTGCATCAAGGGTCAGCTCTCAGCCCCTTCTTGTTCGCTATGGTGATGGACAGGCTGACAGATGAGGTTAGACAAGATTCCCCCATGGACTATGATGTTTGCAGATGACATTGTAATCTGTAGTGAGAGCAGAGAACAAGTGCAGGAAAATCTAGAGAGGTGGAGGTATGCCCTGGAAAGGAGGGGAATGAAGATTAGCCTCAGTAAGACAGAATACATGTGCATGAATGCCAAGGACCAAAGAGGAACGGTGAGATTACAGGGAGCAGAGATAAGAAAGGTGGAGGATTTTAAGTACTTAGGCTCAACAATCCAGAGCAATGGAGAGTGTGGAAAAGAGGTGAAGAAGCGTAGCAGGCAGGTTGGAATGGTTGGAGAAAAGTGTCCGTGTGATGTGTGATAGGAGGGTATCGGCAAAAATGAAAGGAAAAGTGTACAAGACGGTGTTGAGGCCAACGATGCTGTATGGGTTAGGAAACAGGGCCCTGGGGAAAAGACAGGAGGCAGAGTTGGAGGTAGCAGAGATGAAAATGTTGAGGTTCTCTTTGGGAGTAACGAGGATGGATAGGATTAGGAATGAGCACGCCAGAGGGACAGCACATGTAAGACGCTGGAGACAAAGTCAGAGAGGCTAGATTGAGATGGTTTGGACATGTACAGAGGAGGGATAGTGAGTATATTGGTAATAGGATGCTGAGGCTGGAACTACCAGGCAAAAGGCCCAGAGGAAGACCAAAGAGACGATTCATGGATGTGGTAAAGGAGGACATGAAGGTCGTTGGTGTAAGAGAAGAAGATGCAAAGGATAGGGTGAGATGGAGGCAGATGATTCGCTGTGGCGACCCCTGAAGGGAAAAGCCGAAAGGAAAAGAAGAAGAAGAAGAAGAAGCAATCAGCAGGAAGGAGGACAGCCATTGGCTGAATTTGAATCACATGCAAGCTGCTCAAATCGCGAGTGCAAAACCGCGAATAGTCAAGGGCCTACTGTAACATGATACATTGGGTTTTACTTCTGGGTACAGAACTCGCAGATTATCTTCATTCGCGGGAGAGGCCGGAACTGAACCCCTGTGAATATCGAGGGCCAACCGTAATTTGTTTTTTAATTCCTGAAGTCCACAGACAGGGAACCTGTATTTCCTTTTGAATTAAATTAAAAACAATATTGGAATGTTTTATTATATATATATATATGTGTGTGTGTGTGTGTGTGTAAAACACACAATGAACAATATTGAATCATTAAATCAAAACAATTTGCAAGCCTATTCTGAAAAATGTGGATATTTTCCGGATGACTGCTTAATACGGCCTTAATTACACTAGAAATCACAATTTTAAGTAATACCAGAATATGGAAACTAAAAGCATGGGGATATGGTGGTGTTTTTTTTTTTTTTTACCAGATAAAAAAATTATGCCAACATTCATCAAAATCCTTCCAAGATGCATGGGGAATAGTTAAGATGAGGGAAGTGAATGGGACGACCCGAATAATAATGGGATGGTACAGGAAGCTACCACCAGTGCTACAACATCAAAGGTGCCCTTCTCAGATATATGGCGGATATGTGGAGGAATGAGGCTGAGAAAGTCATGACCGGTTTCATGGTCAGCACGAGGGTAATGATAACTGAAGCGCGAATGCTTAAGTAATGTTTCATTAAAAATGCTCAATCGAATGAAAACTATACACACTACAACCAGAAAAGGTTCATTAAGTTAGAAAACAAAGCACTGTGTGCCTTAGTGGAACAAGTGCGCACTACAGCACCATGACATTGAAAAACAGGAAGGCATTGGATCACTTAATGGCAAAAAAGGAGTACAGATGTACCTTTTATGAAAACACTGCTGTACTTGTCTTCCAAGCAACACGACCCCAGGATCTTCCCTTGATCTGGAAAAAGAGAAGTTTGGAAGCCTAGGACAAGAGGTAAAACAAAAAAACAAAATTCAGGATTTGCAATGTTCTCTATTAAATAGTGCAGCAACCTTTTTGGCAGTTAGGAAGCATGGTTAGTAAAAAACGGCAATCAATGTAGAAATAGTACGTCCACTAATACACCTTTTGATGTGCTGAAGTGTAAACATTTAAGAATACATTACATTTTTACTTTTTCCCCTTTCATTTAGCTTTTGCGTGTCTACGAGCACATAAACAAAAGTTAGGCAACCCTACATTGCAGTAGAGGTAAACTGGTCAGCAGCGTGGTAGACTTCCGACTGAGTAGTGAGTGAGTGTGTGCATGTGTGTGTGTGAGTAGCGAGGCGGGATGGAATATGCTGCCGGCACTGGGTATGCACGAACATACGCATACACTCACAACTAAGCTGCTTTGGTTCTGCTGTGTCTCACAGGAAAAGTATATTTTTGATCATTTTTGACAATTTTTAGCAGGCCATCGTAACTCCGGGTCACCGTTAACAGAGTTCATCATGAAATGGGGACTAGTTGTTTTAAGGTGACTGTGTGCCCCCAGGCTAGTAAAGTGAAGTGCAATGGGACCACTGTCAGAGGGAAGCAAAATGGGAAAGTAGCAGGTTTTTAAAATGAATATTTATATTCAGCTAATAGCAGGTAAAATAATCAAAGGGGAGGGAAAAAGGGACAAAAATAAAAGCTACATGAGGCTGAACAGGACTTTTCTTACACAGGGAGGCATTATATTGTTATATAATAAGTTTGGACATGAACAGAGGTTGGAAAGTGAATATAGTGGTAGTAGGATGCTGAGGTTGGAACAACCAGGCAGAAGGCCTAGAGGAAGGCCAAAGAGGAGATTTATGGATGTGGTGAAGGAGGACATGAAAGTAGTTGGTGTAAGAGAAGATGCAAAGGAGAGGGTGAGATGTAGGTAGATGATTCGCTGTGGCGACCCCTGAAGGGAACAACCAAAAAAAAAAAGATTATATATATTGTATTTTATATCACTTTAATTATACACCACCACCACCATCATCATCTGCCGCTTAATCCAGCGTTGTGTCTTATGGGCAGCAGTGTAAGCAGTGAGGTCCAGACATTCCTTTTCCCAGCTATTTCCTCCAGCTCTTCCGTGGGGTCATATGGACACCCTGATGTTCACACATGGTGTTTGTGATGGGCACAGAAATCCATTAACAAAACACTTTTTTCGGGTTTAGATTGGAGAATAAACACCGAGCAATGACACCCTTCCAGGTTATATGGTCAATGCCCACAAGGGAATTGAAGTCTCCCAGGACAATGAGAGAGTCCCTTGGTTGGGGGGAGCATTTTCCAACACACCACTTAAGTGCTGCAAAAATAGTGGGTGCTGTGAAATGCTATTTGATGCATGAGCACAAACAACAGTCATGACCCTTCCACACCCAGAAACAGAGGGAAGCTACCCTATCGACAAACAAAGAGAATCCCAACATATGGGCATCGAGATGGATGCCCACAACGGCACACCACATCTTCCCATGAGTCTCCCCAGAAAGGAATAAGGTGTAACCTCTCAGGTGGGTGGTTCCAGAGCCTGAGCTATGCGTTGAGGTGAGTCCGACCATACCTAGTCTGTATGTCTTAACCTCACGCACCACCTTAGGCTCCTTCCACACCAGACATACCATTCCCCAAGTGTCCAAGTCAGTAGCTGAAGATCAGTCTGACAGAACTCATGAATTTGGTTGCCACCCAACTCATGGCACACCTGACCCTTATCGGCCCCTCACACTGGTGATGGGTCCATGGGATGGTGGATCTAGGTCTCCTTTTTGGGCTGGATCCGACCAGGCTCCATAGGCAGAGGCCTGACCACCAGTCACTCACCTTCACCACGCTGAGTCTGGATCTTTTTTTTTTTTTACACTGGTACAGTAGTATGTACAGTAGTATGTAAAGTACAGCAGTTTTTCACAATGGTTCGGTTCCGGCCTTTCCCGCAAATCACATCACAAAATTTTGCGAGCTAATTATGTGGAAAAAACTCCAAAAATGATATTACATGCCCCAATTAATGATGCAGTTTGTAAACCCTATGTATGATATTACATGCGTGAAAATATGCTTTTTTAAAACAGTCTATAGATAGTCTTGTTCATTAATACAGTCGTCGTCTTCTTTTCCTTTCGGCTTTTCCCTTCAGAGTCGTTGCATCTTCTCTTACACCAACAAACTTCATGTCCTCCTTCACCACATCCATTAATCGTCTCTTTGGTCTTCCTCGAGGTCTTCTGTCTGGTAGTTCCAACCTAAGCATCCTACTACCAATATACTCACTATCCCTCCTCTGTACATGTCCAAACCATCTCAATCTAGCCTCTCCTACTTTGTCTCCAAATCGTCTGACATGTGCTGTCCCTCTCATGTTCTCATTCCTGATCCTATCCATCCTCGTTACTCCCAAAGAGAACCTCGACATTTTCATCTCTGCTACCTCCAGCTCTGCCTCCTGTCTTTTCGCCAGTGCCACTATTTCTAAACCATACAATATCGCTGGCCTCAACACCGTCTTGTACACTTTTCCTTTTCTTGCCGATACCCTCCTATCACACATCACACCGGACACTTTTCTCCAACCATTCCAACCTGCCTGCACACGCTTCTTCACCTGTTTTCCACACTCGGATTGTTGAGCCTAAGTACTTAAAATCCTCCACCTTCCTTATCTCTGCTCCCTGTAGCCTCACCGTTCCATTTGGGATACACATGTATTCGGTCTTACTGAGACTAACTTTCATTCCCCTGCTTTCCAGGTCATACCTCCACCTCTCTAGATTTTCCTGCACTTGTTCTCTGCTCTCACTACAGATCACAATGTCATCTGCAAACATCATAGTCCATGGGGAATCTTGTCTAACCTCGTCTGTCAGCCTGTCCATCACCATAGCAAACAAGAAGGGGCTGAGAGCTGACCCTTGATGCAGTCCCACCTCCACCTTGAACTCTTCTGTCACACCGACAGCACACCTCACCACTGTCTTACATCTCTCATACATGTCCTGCACCACTCTAACATACTTCTCTGCCACTCCAGACTTCCTCATGCAATACCACAATTCCTCTCTCGGCACCCTGTCATATGCTTTCTCCAGATCCACAAAGGCACAATGCAGCTCTGTCTAACCTTCTCTGTACTTCTCTATCAATATCCTCAAGGCAAACACTGCATCTGTGGTGCTCTTTCTTGGCATAAAACCAAACTAGTGTTCACAAATGCCTGACTTCTGCCCTTCGTCTAGCTTCCACTATTCTTTCCCATAACTTCATCGTATGGCTCATCAACTTTATCCCTCTGTAGTTGCCACAACTCCCTTGTTCTTAAAAATGGGCACCATCACACTTCTCCATTCCTCTGGCATCCTCTCACTCTCCAAGACCTTGTTGAATGTTCTTGTCAGAAAATCTAATGCTACGTCTCCGAGACACTTCCATACCTCCACCGGTATGTGATCAGACCCAACTGCCTTTCTATTATTCATCCTCTTCAATGACCTCCTCACTTCACCCTGACTAATCTTTGCTATTTCCTGGTCCTCAACAGTCACCTCTTCTATTCTTTTTTTCTCTCTTATTTTACTCGTTCACAGCTCTTCAAAGTACTCTTTCCATCCTCCCAGCACACTTCTGTCATCAGTCAATACATTTTCCTCTCTGTCCTTAATCACTCTCACTTGCTGCATGTCCTTCCCATCTCTATTTCTCTGCTGGGCAAACTGTATAAATAGATTTCTTCCTCCTTACTGTCCAACCAATCATACAAGTCACCATACACCCCCTGTTTGGCCTTTTGACACCGCTACCTTTGCCTTACGCTGTGTCTCCCTGTACTCCTGTTTACTCTTTTCGGTCCTCTCAATGTCCCACTTCTTCTGAGCTAACCTCTTCCTTTGTACACACTCCTGCACTTCCTCATTCCACCACCAAGTCTTTATCTCCTCTCCTTCCAGATAACACACCAAATATTCTCCTACCTGTCTCCCTGATCACATTAGCTGTCATTGTCCAGTCATCTGGAAGCACTTCCTGACCACCCAAAGCCTGTTTCAATTCCTCCTTGAAGACAATACGACACTCTTCCTTTTTCAGATTCCACCACTTTGTCTTCTGCTCTGCCTTTGCCTTCTTCACCTTTCTCACCATCAGCGTTGACTTCCTTCAAATTGCATAGTTTACACAAGATGTAGTCTACCTGTGTGCTCCTACCTCCGCTTTTATAAGTCACCCTATGCTCCTGTCTCTTCTGAAAGAAAATATTGATCACGGCCATTTCCATCCTCATTGCAAAATCTATCAACATTCCTTCTACGTTCCTGTCCTGGATACCAAACCTGCCCATCACTTCCTCGTCCCCTCTGTTGCCTGCACCAACATGTCCATTGAAGTCTGCACCAATGACCACTCTTTCACCTCTGGGGGTACTCTGCATCACTTCATCTAACTCACTCCAGAATCTTTCCTATTCTTCGAGCTCACATCCTGTCTGTGGGGCATAAGCACTAACAACATTGACCATCACGCCTTCAATTTCTAACTTGAGACTCATCACGCTGTCTGACACTTTTCACTTCTAGAACATTCCTGACAAACCCCTCCTTCAAGATGACTCCTACTCCATTTCTCCAGATCATCCACACCATGAAAAAACAGCTTGAACCCTGCTCCTAAACTTCTAACCATGCTGTCTTTCCACCTGGTCCCCTGAACACACAGTATGTCCACCTTCCTCCTTTGCATCATGTCAGCCAGCTCTCTACCTTTTCCTGTCATAGTTCCAACATTCAAAGTCCCTACTCTCAGTCCTAGACTCATGCCTTTCCTCTTCTGTCTGCCTACGGACACGCCTCCCGCCTCTCCTTCTTCGACCAACAGTAGTTCAATTTCCACCAGCACCCTGTTGGTTAACAGCAATGATGGGAGTCGTGCCTCGACCGATCCGGTATGGATTTCTTAGTTTTGGGACCGGTGTGAGGGTGGACACTGCCTCCCCTCAAGGCTACATTTGCTGAATAAACTTTGTTAATGAATAAAGCGCTTCGGCTCCTTGCCAGAAGCTAGAGAAGCTTCAGGACGTTTGAGTGGAATCAGAGCTTAAATAATAATTAAAAACACGAAAAAAAGTGAATTCACACATCGAGCAATCACGTTGATGGCATGTGTGAATGAGAAAAAGGGAGTGTACACATCATCTGCAATCAATCAGCAGGAGGAATAAACAAAAGCAAAACAGAGAATGGGACAGTAAAGGGCCAACTGCAGGATGAACGGAGCCACACTTGTGGTTAAGACCTTGCCCAGGAGTCTTGGTACAGTGGGGGTCTCACTGGGATTTGAACACACAAGCTCCCAATCTCTAACCACCCTAACCACTACATCATCCTCCCACCTTTACAGGGGGAAAGTTTATTTATTTATTTTTTAATTATTTTGAAAAGTTAAAAGGTTCACGTTGTCACGTGCAGATCACGTTCCTGATGCCCCTGAACGGACTTCAGTCCCAATACATAACATGCAAGCGATCATCACATCAACTTACAAATAAAAACTTACAAATAAAATATACTCTTCATAAAAAGTTTGAACAAATATTCCATACCCCAAATTTCTACTCAACACTCCGCAAATCGTTTTCCTTCCAAATTCTCAGATCCAGGATTCGTACTTTTCACAAACACGCCCCAATATCGTGTCTATTTTTCCTCTTGTTCGTTTCCTCTTATTCTTTGTTTTATGACAGTGGTCAAACAGCTATTTAATGCATTACCGCCACCAAGTGGTATGGAATGTGAATCATAATTAATTAATTTTTGATCGAAACGTCCCTCAGGTGGAACGAACCATTACTTTTGTTTTTCTAATTTATTTTATCGAAGAACAATGTCCAGCAGGGTGTACAAACACACTCATTAACAGTATTACAAGACCCAAGTCTGTAAACTTACAAGAAAAAAAAAAGGGAGATATGATGAAATGGAGAATCAACTAAAAAAGAAAGAAAAAAAAAAATATATATATATACACACATACGCACACACACATGTCCTTCTCAAAAAATTAGCATATTGTGATAAAGTTCATTATTTTCTGTAATGTACTGATAAAAATTAAACTTTCATATAGTTTATATTCATTGCACCCCAACTGAAATATATCAGGTCTTTTTATTGTTTTAATACTGATGATTTTGGCATACAGCTCATGAAAACCCAAAATTCCTATCTCAAAAAATTACCATATTTCATCGGACCAATTAAAAAAGGGGGTTTTAATGCAAAAAAGTCAACCTTCAAATAATTATGTTCACTTATGAACTCAATACTTGGTCGGGAATCCTTTTGCAGAAATGACTGCTTCAATGCGGCGTGGCATGGAGGCAATCAGCCTGTGGCACTGCTGAGGTGTTATGGAGGCCCAGGATGCTTCGATAGCAGCCTTAAGCTCATCCACAGTGTTGGGTCTGGTGTCTCAACTTTCTCTTCACAATATCCCACAGATTCTTCTTGAGCTTCAGGTCAGGAGAGTTGGCAGGCCAATTGAGCACAGTAATACCATGGTCAGTAAACCATTTAGCAGTGGTTTTCGGCAGATGGAAGCATGAAGTGCTCCAAAATCTCCTGATAGCTAGCTGCATTGACCCTGCCCTTGATAAAACACAGTGGACCAACACCAGCAGCTGATATGGCACCCCAGATAATCACTGACTGTGGGTACTTGACACTGGACTTCAGGCATTTTGGCATTTCCTTGTCCCCAGTCTTCCTCCAGACTCTGGCACCTTGATTTCCGAATGACATGCAAAATTTGCTTTCATCCAAAAAAAGTACTTTGGACCACTGAGCAACAGTCCAGTGCTGCTTCTCTGTAGCCCAGGTCAGGCGCTTCTGCCGCTGTTTCTGGTTCAAAAGTGGCTTGAGCTAGGGAATGCATTACCTGAAGCCCAGTCCACTGCTTCCACAGGTCCCCCAAGGTCTGGAATCAGCCCTTCTCCAAAATCTTCCTCAGGGTCTGGTCACCTCTTCTGGTTGTGTAGCATTTTCTGCCACACTTTTTCCTTCCCACAGACGTCCCACTGAGGTGGCTTGATACAGCACTCTGGGAACAGCCTATTCGCTCAGAGATTTCTTTCTGTGTCTTACCCTCTTGCTTGAGGGTGCCAATGATGGCCTTCTGGACAGCAGTCAGGTCGGCAGTCTTACCCATGATTGCGGTTTTGAGTAATGAACCAGGCTGGGAGTTTTTAAAAGCCTCAGGAATCTTTTGCAGGTGTTTAGAGTTAATTGGTTGATTCAGATGATTCGGTTAATAGCTCGTTTAGACTACCTGAACATGATATGCTAATTTTTTGAGATAGGAATTTTGGGTTTTCATGAGCTGTATGCCAAAATCATCAGTATTAAAACAATAAAAGACCTGAAATATTTCAGTTGGTGTGCAATGAATCTAAAATATATGAAAGTTTAATTTTTATCAGTACATTACAGAAAATAATCAACTTTATCACAATATGCTAATTTTTTGAGAAGGACTAGTATATATATATCTCACTTCAAGTAAAGAAGCACTAATAAGTATTAAGCAAACAAAACACAAAGGAGCACATAAGAGTGAGGCACTCTAAATAAAACAAGCAGGGTATCACAAAAACAAGAGTATCTTCTGAGCATTCTTCAAGGATTCAGGGGTTTATAAGTAGCAAAGTTGCTGATTAAAATATTCAAAAGACTCGGTGTTACCTTTCCACTAGCAAGAATGGATGTGGCATTTACCTAAAAAATGAATAACAAGATCAGTGATATTAGATGTTGTTGTTCAAACTGCCCAAGTATACTTCTCTGCCACTCCAGACTTCCTCATGCAATACCACAGTTCTTCTCTCGGCACCCTGTCATATGCTTTCTCCAGATCCACAAAGGCACAATGCAGCTCCCTCTGACCTTCTCTGTACTTCTCCATTAACATCCTCAAGGCAAACACTGCATCTGTGGTGCTCTTTCTGGGCATGAAACCAAACTGTTGTTCACAAATGCTGACTTCTGCCCTTAGTCTAGCTTCCACTATTCTTTCCCATAACTTCATCGCATGGCTCATCAACTTTATCCCTCTGTAGTTGCCACAACTCTGCACGTCTCCCTTGTTCTTAAAAATGGGCACCAGCACACTTCTCCTCCATTCCTCTGGCATCCTCTCACTCTCTAAGACCTTGTTAAATGTTCTTGTCAGAAAATCTACTGCTACCTCTCCTAGACACTTCCATACCTCCACCGGTATGTCATCAGGACCAACTGCCTTTCCATTCTTCATCCTCTTCAATGCCCTCCTCACTTCACCCTTACTAATCTTTGCTACTTGCTGGTCCTCAACAGTCACCTCTTTCTACTCTTTTTCTCTCTCATTTTCCTCATTCATCAGCTCTTCAAAGTACTCTTTCCATCTTCCCAGCACACTTCTGTCATCAGTCAATACATTTCCCTCTCTGTCCTTTATCAATCTAACTTGCTGCACGTCCTTCCCATCTCTATTTCTCTGCTGTGCCAACCTGTATAAATCATTTTCTCCCTCCTTACTTTCCAACCGAGCATACAAGTCATCAAACGCGCTCTGTTTGGCCTTTGACACCGCTACCTTCACCTTATGCTGTGTATCCCTGTACTCCTGTTTCCTCTCTTTGGTCCTCTCTATGTCCCACTTCTTCTTAGCTAATCTCTTCCTTTGTACACACTCCTGCACTTCCTCATTCCACCACTAAGTCTCCTTATCTACTTTCGTTCCAGATGACACACCAAGTATTCTCCTACCTGTCTCCCTGATCACATTCGCCGTAGTTGTCCAGTCATCTGGAAGCACTTCCTGACCACCCAAAGCCTGTTTCAACTCCTCCTTGAAGACAACCCGACACTCTTCCTTTTTCAACTTCCACCACTTTGTCTTCTGCTCTGCCTTTGCCTTCTTCACCTTCCTCACCATCAGCATCATCCTGCACACCACCATCCTATGCTGTTTGGCAACACTCTCACCCGCTACTACTTTGCAGTCACTGACTTCCTTTAAATTACATCGCCTGCACAAGATGTAGTCTACCTGTGTGCTCCTACCTCCACTTTTATAAGTCACCCTATGCTCCTCTCTCTTCTGGAAGAAAGTATTCACCACAGCCATTTCCATCATTTTTGCAAAATCTACCAACATCTGTCCTTCTGCGTTCCTGTCCTGGATACCAAATACATTAACAATAGTTCCACAAAATGAGAACAACACAAAGGACAGGACTCACCCTCAAATTTCAATCCCTTCGTGAAAAAACTATTTACATTAATAAGTTGATGATATAATTTTTTAATTTAATTTCTTTTTAATTTAATTTAATTTTTCTAGCTTTAAGTGGAATAGGGAAAGATAAATTGAAAGTGAATGGCTTTTTCATTAATAAAGACTCGATGTTATCCTTGAAAAAACAAGTAGAAATCCCCAAAACATTTTGTTGAAAAGCAATTTCATACTACTAGCATCATCATCATCATCATCATCATCACCTTCCGCTTCTTCCAGGGTCGGGTCACAGCGGCAGAAACCTAAGCAAAGAGGTCCAGACATTTCTCTCCACAGCCACTTCCTCTAGCTCTTCTGGGGTGGGCACCTAGGCATTCCCAGACATATTGAGAGACATAGTCATGCAAATGCAGCCATGAGGCGGGGGGGGCACTAACCAGTGTCTCTCCCCCTTATGCCGGTCCCAAGCCCGGATAAATGCAGAGGGTTGCGACAGGAAGGGCATCCGGCGTAAAACTTCTGCCACATTTAAAAATGCAAATGATCAAAACAAAATTCATACCGGATCGGTCGAGGCCCGGGTTAACAACGACCGCCATCAGTGCTGTCAACCAACAGGGTGCTGATGGAAATTGGACTACTGTTGGTCGAAGACGTCGAAGAAGGAGAGGCGGAGAGCGTTTCCGTGAGGCAGAGAGAGAGGAGGAAATGCGGGAGCCTCGGACTGAGAGTAGGGACTTTGAATGTTGGAACTATGCAAGGAAAAGATAGGGAGCTGGCTGACATGATGCAGAGGAGGAAGGTGGACATACTGTGTGTTCAGGAGACAAGGTGGAAAGGTAGAAAGGCTAAAAGCTTAGGAGCAGGGTTTAAACTGTTTTTTAATGGTGTGGATGGGAAGAGAAATGGAGTAGGAGTCATCTTGAAGGAGGGGTTTGTCAGGAATGTTCTAGAAGTGAAAAGAGTGTCAGACAGAGTGATGAGTCTCAAGTTAGAAATTGAAGGCGTGATAGTCAATGTTGTTAGTGCTTATGCCCCACAGGCAGGATGTAAGCTAGAAGAGAAGGAGAGATTCTGGAGTGAGTTAGATGAAGTGATGCAGAGTACCCCAGAGGTGAAAGAGTGGTCATTGGAGCAGACTTCAATGGACATGTTGGTGCAGGCAACAGAGGGGACGAGGAAGTGATGGGCAGGTTTGGTATCCAGGACAGGAACACAGAAGGACAGATGTTGATCGATTTTGCAAAAGGATGGAAATGGCTGTGGTGAATACTTTCTTCCAGAAGAAACAGAAGCATAGGATGACTTATGAAAGCGGAGGTAAGAGCACACAGGTAGACTACATCTTGTGTAGGCGAGGTAATTTGAAGGAAGTCAGTGACTGCAAAGTAGTAGTGGGTGAGAGTGTTGCCAAACAGCATAGGATGGTGGTGTGCAGGATGACACTGATGGTGAGAAAGGTGAAAAAGGCAAAGGTAGAGCAGAAGACAAAGTGGTGGAAGCTGAAAAAGGAAGAGTGTCGTGGTGTCTTCAAGGAGGAGTTGAAACAGGCTTTGGGTAGTCAGGAAGTGCTTCCAGAGGACTGGACAACCACAGCCAATGTGATCAGGGAGACCGGTAGGAGAGTATTTGGTGTGTCCTCTGGAAGGAAAGTAGATAAGGAAACTTGGTGGTGGAATGAGGAAGTGCAGGAGTGTGTACAAAAGAAGAGGTTAGCCAAGAAGAAGTGGGACATTGAGAGGACCGAAGAGAGTAAACAGGAGTACAGGGAGACACAGCGTAAGGCGAAGGTAGCAGTGTCAAAGGCCAAACAGAGGGCGTATGATGACTTGTATGATAGGTTGAACAGTAAGGAGGGAGAAAATGATCTATACAGGTTAGCACAGCAGAGAAATAGAGATGGGAAAGACGTGCAGCAAGTTAGAGTGATAAAGGACAGAGAGGGAAATGTATTGACTGATGACAGAAGTGTGCTGGGAAGATGGAAAGAGTACTTTGAAGAGCTGATGAATGAGGAAAATGAGAGAGAAAAAAGAGTAGAAGGGGTGACCGTTGAGGAGCAGGAAGTAGCAAAGATTAGTAAGGGAGAAGTGAGGAGGGCATTGAAGAGGATGAAGAGTGGAAAGGCAGTTGGTCCCTGATGACATACCAGTTGAGGTATGGAAGTGTCTAGGGGAGGTAGCAGTAGATTTTCTGACAAGAATATTCAACAAGGTCTTAGAAAGTGAGCAGATGCCAGAGGAATGGAGGAGAAGTGTGCTTGTGCCCATTTTTAAGAACAAGGGCGATGTACAGAGTTGTGGCAACTACAGAGGGATAAAGTTGATGAGCCATACAATGAAGCTATGGGAAAGAATAGTGGAAGCAAGACTAAGGGCAGAGGTCAGCATTTGTGAACAACAGTTTGGTTTCATGCCAAGAAAGAGCACCACAGATGCAGTGTTTGCTTTGAGGATGTTAATAGAGAAGTACAGAGAAGGTCAGAAGGAGCTGCATTGTGCCTTTGTGGATCTGGAGAAAGCATATGACAGGGTGCCGAGAGAAGAACTGTGGTATTGTATGAGGAAGTCTGGAGCGACAGAGAAGTATGTTAGAGTGGTGCAGGACATGTATGATAGATGTAAGACAGTGGTGAGGTGTGCTGTCGGTGTGACAGAAGAGTTCAAGGTGGAGGTGGGACTACATCAAGGGTCAGCTCTCAGCCCCTTCTTGTTTGCTATGGTGATGGACAGGCTAACAGATGAGGTTAGACAAGAATCTCCATGGACTATGATGTTTGCAGATGACATTGTGATCTGTAGTGAGAGCAGAGACCAAGTGGAGGAAAATCTAGAGAGGTGGAGGTATGCCCTGGAAAGGAGGGATTGAAGGTTAGTCTTAGTAAGACAGAATACATGTGTGTGAACGACAAGGACCCAAGAGGAACTTTGAGGTTACAGGGGGCAGAGATAAAGAAGGTGGAGGATTTTAAGTACTTAGGCTCAACAATCCAGAGCAATGGAGAGTGTGGAAAAGAGGTGAAGAAGCGCGTGCAGGCAGGTTGGAATGGATGGAGAAAAGTGTCCGGTGTGATGTGTGATAGGAGAGTATCGGCAAGAATGAAGGGAAAAGTGTACAAGACGGTGATGAGGCCAGCAATGTTGTATGGTTTAGGGACAGTGGCCCTGGGGAAAAGACAGGAGTCAGAGTTGGAGGTAGCAGAGATGAAAATGTTGAGGTTCTCTTTGGGAGTAACGAGGATGGATAGGATCAGAAATGAGTACATCAGAGGGACAGCACATGTTAGATGTTTTGGAGACAAAGTCAGAGAGGCTAGATTGAGATGGTTTGGACATGTACAGAGGAGGGATAGTGAGTATATTGGTCGTAGGATGCTGAGGTTGGAACTACCAGGCAAAAGGCCCAGAGGAAGACCAAAGAGAAGATTTATGGATGCAGTGAAGGCGGACATGAAGGTCGTTGGAGTAAGAGTAGAAGATGCAGAGGATAGGGAGAGATGGAGGCAGATCATTTGCTGTGGCGACCCCTGAAGGGAACAGCCGAAAGGAAAAGAAGAAGAAGAAGAAGATAGTCCCTCCAGCGTGCTCAAGGTCAACCCTTGCCCGAAACACCACACCAGGGAAGCGTTCGGGAGGCATTCTGACCAGATGCCCGAGCCACCTCAACTGGCCCCAATCAATGCGGAAGAGCAGCGGATCTACTCCAAGCTCTCCCCGGATGGTAGAGCTTCTCACCTTAGCTCTAAGGGAGAGTCCTGCCACCCTGCAAAGGAAGCTCATTTCAGCCACTTGTATCCGTGATCTTGTTCTTTCAGTCACTACCCAAAGCTCATGACCATAGGTGAGGGTTGGAACATAGATCCACTGGGAAATTGAGAGCTTGGCTTGCAACTCAGCTTCCGTTTCACTACGACGGACAAGTACAGGCTCCGTTTTTACAGCAGAGGCTGCAGCGATCCATCTGTCGATCTCCCACTCCATCCTTCCCTCACTCGTGAAAAAGACCACAAGATACTTAAACTCCTCCACTTAGAGCAGGACCTCTTTCCCGACCCAGAAGGTGCATTCCACCCTTGTCCAATGAAGAACCATGGCCTCAAACTTGGACATGCTGATTTTGATCTGGGCTGCTTCGGACTCAACTGCAAATCACTCCAATGAGAGCTGGAGGTCCCGGTTGATGAAGCCAAAAGGACAATGTCATCCGCATGAAGCAGAGATGAGATCCGATGGCCACCAAACCAGAACCCCTTAACGCCTCGGCTGTCCATAAAAATTAGGCACAGAATGCAGCCATGGTAGGGGGGCAAACCAGTGTTCATCCTCACGCCGGTCGCAAGCCCGGATAAATGTAGAGGGTTGTGGCAGGAAGGGCATCCGGCATAAAACTTTTGACAGAATACAGAACGAGAATCATCAAAACGAATTTCATACCGGATCGGTCGAGGCCCGAGTTAACAACAACTGACATCAGTGCTATTAATCAACAGGGTGCTCGTGGACATTGGACTACTGTTGATCGAAGAAGAAGAGGTCGAAGAAGGAGAAGCGGGAGGCGTGTCCGTAGGCTGATAGAGAAGAGGAAAGGCATGAGTCTAGGACTGAGAGTAGGGACTTTGAATGTTGGAATTATGACAGGAAAAGGTAGAGAGCTGGCTGACATGATGCAGAGGAGGAAGGTGGACATACTGTGTGTTCAGGAGACCAGGTGGAAAAGTAGCAAGGTGAGAAGGTTAGGAGAAGAGTTAACGCTGTTTTATCATGGTATGGATGGGAAGAGAAATGGAGTAGGAGTCTTGAAGGAGGAGTTTGTCAGGAATGTTCTAGAAGTGAAAAGAGTGTCAGACAGCGTGATGAGTCTCAAGGTAGAAATTGAAAGTGTGATGTTCAATGTTGTTAGTGCTTATGCCCCACAGGCAGAATGTGAGCTAGAAGAGAAGGAAAGATTCTGGAGTGAGTTAGATGAAGTGATGCAGAGTACCCCCAGAGGTGAAAGAGTGGTCATTGGTGCAGACTTCAATGGACATGTTGGTGCATGCAACAAAGGGGACGAGGAAGTGATGGGCAGGTTTGGTATCCAGGACAGGAACACAGAAGGACAGATGTTGATAGACTTTGCAAAGAGGATGGAAATGGCCGTGATCAATATTTTCTTTCAGAAGAGACAGCATAGAATGGTGGTGTGCAGGATGACGCTGATGGTGAGAAAAGGTGAAGAAGGCGAAGGCAGAGCAGAAGACAAAGTGGTGGAAGCTGAAAAAGAAAGAGTGTTATGTTGTCTTCAAGGAGGAGTTGAAACAGGCTTTAGGTGATCAGGAAGTGCTTCCAGATGACTGGACAACTATAGCTAATGTGATCAGAAGACAGGACGGTGAATATTTGGTGTGTCCTCTGGAAGGACAGTAGATACTGAGACTTGGTGGTGGAATGAGGAAGTGCAGGAGTGTGTACAAAGGAAGAGGTTAGCTAAGAAGTAGTGGGACATAGAGAGGACCAAAGAGAGTAAACAGGAGTACAGGGAGACACAGCATAAGGTGAAGGTAGCGGTGTCAAAGGTCAAACAGAGGGTGTCTGATGACTTGTATTATAGCTTGGACAGTAAGGATGACGAAAATTATTTATACAGTTTGGCACAGCAGAGAAATAGAGATGGGAAGGATGTGCAGCAAGTTAGAGTGATTAAGGACAGAGAGAGAAAAATGTATTGACTGATGACAGAAGTGTGCTGGGAAGATGAAAAAAGTACTTTGACAAGCTGATGAATGAGGAAAATGAGAGAGAAAAAAAGAGTAGAAGGGGTGACCTTTGAGGACCAGGAAATAGCAAAGATTAGTAAGGGTGAAGTGAGGAGGTCATCGAAGAGGATGAAGAATGGAAAGGCAGTTGGTTCTGATGACATACCGGTGGAGGTATGGAAGTGTCTAGGAGAGGTAGCAGTAGATTTTCTGACAAGAACATTTAACAAGAACATTTAACATTTATTCCTAATACAGACCATTTTCTGGCTGTGGTGATAAAGCAAAAGGCCCATAGCAATGGGTCCAGAATGCCGTCCTCCCGAAGCACGTCCCACAAGATAGCCCGAGGGGCACATTCGAAAGCCTTCCTCCAAATCCACAAACCACATGTGACTTTATAAACGTTGTATATAATTATATTAAGTTAGTGTGCTGTAAATAGTTACCCATGGAATGACAGACCTGTTTTGGGTCTGGAATTTTCAATTCGGGGACCATAATTGCGCATGCACCCTGATGGCGGGTCAGGGGAATTGGAATTTTTCAGAATGTAACTTTTCCGAACTTGAGGGAATGTATATTAAGGACCTGTTGCCGACTGGCTCCAGTCTCTTCGGGTCTTTTTGGGGCAGATCACCTAAGGAGTCTCTTCGCGTGTCTTCCGCGAACAGATCATCTTAGGTAGTGGGTATTAACCTGAGTTCGATCGAACCCTAGGGGTTTTGTGAGTCAGTCTCAGGGGTTCGGCAGAGGTCAAGACACAAACCCAACTCATATTCATGATGACACGACCCGCTTGGCCATCAGTGGCTGCAGGTGATCGCGATACATTGCTTGGCCAATCTGTGCTGCAGGAAATTTGGTGTGCTCAGTAGTCGACTTGTGACTGTCGTGATAGTACATCGTGTGATTTCTTTCTTACTGTTTTAATCCATACTATGTTGAGCAAAAAAAGAAAGTGGTCGAACGAATATGTACAACATGGATTCACATATATAACGGAACATGATGCTAGTCAGCATCCTAAGTAGGATCAACCCCACGCTGACTGACATATACATACATGTATATGTGTATATAATATCAATAAATACATATTTAACGATATATATGCTTATAATAACAATTAAACATTCATAGACAATTAAACATTCATTGAGTTTAAGGAAACTGATTGCGGCAGATCATCTCATCCAAGGCGGATCATGGAACGCGCTTCATCGCTGAAGACTTCCTCACCAATGTCCATCATCCACGTTCACCCACAGCCCACGTGAGGATGTTCATCATTTGTTTCTTTCGATACACGGGATTCCAAGCCTTTCACCATCGGAGTGTGCGCCATCTCGAAATTTACCATACTGCAGGTGCTTGATGACTATCTTTGTCTTGGCACTCTTGTTTATTTGTATTTTGTTTAGCTTTAAGCAGTAAGTATTATTTTGCCTTACTTTGTTCATATTATTAAATTGTATATCGTTTATGTCGTGGTTTGTCGTGCTTTGCTGGTTTCACGGGGCAATTTTCATCTTCTAAATTCCATACGTAACAGGGCAAACTCCCATGCCCCCTCGAAGATCCCGTGGAGCGTATAGAATTGGTCAAGAGTGCTACGGCCAGGACGAAAACCACATTTTTTCATCCTGAATCCGAGGTTCGACTATCGTCACGATCCTCCTCTCCAGTACCCCTGCATAGACTCCCCAATAATTGGAACACATCCTCTGGCCCCCCTTTTTAAAAAGGGGTACTACCACCCCGGTTTGCTAATCCAGAAGTACAGCCCCCAATGACCATGCAATGTTGCAGAGACGTGTCAACCAAGACAGTCCTACAGCATCCAGAGCCCTGAGATATTCAAAGCAGATATCATCCACCCCTAAAGCACAAATACCGTGAAACTTTTTGACAACCTCAGTGACCTCCACTCCAGTGATGGGCAGACCCTCGCCCAAACCCCCAGGGTCTTCCTCCTTCACGGAGGGCGTGTTGGTGGGATTAAGCAGGTCCTCAAAGTATCTCTTCCATCTCCTGACGACATCCCCAGCTGAGGTGAGCAGCTCCCCACCCCCACTGTGAACTGTTTGTGGAGGACTGCTTCCTCCTTCTGAGGCATCGAATGGTGGTCAAGAAAAATTTTGAGGCCAACCCATAATCACTCTCCAGGCCCTCACCAAACTCCTCGCACGCCCGTGATTTTGCATTTGCGACAGTTTCACCTGCAGTACGTTTAGCCTGCCAGTACCTGTCTGCTGCCTCAGGAATCCAACAGGCCAATAAGACCAGATAGGCCTCCTTTATTGGCTGGACGACCCCCATCATCAAAAATGTCCACCACCGGGTTTGGGGTTTACTGTCACGACAAGCACCGACAACCTTCCGGCCATATCTATGTACTGCCACCTCAGCAATGGAGGCATGAAATATGGCCTATTTGGATTCCATGTCACCTGCCTCCTCCGGGACGTGGTTGTAGCTCTACCGGAGATGGGAGTTAAAGGCCACCAAACATTCCCAGCAGACCCTAATTACATGCTTGAGCCTGCCAGGTCTGGAAGACAGCCTTCCCCGACATCGAAGCCAGCTCACTACCAGGTGGTGATCGGTTGACAGTTCAGCTCCCCTCTACACCCGAATGTCCAGAACATGCGGCCGCACATCTGGTATCACGACTACAAAGTGGATCATCAAACTGCGACTTGGGGTGTCCTGGAGCCAAATGCACCTATGGACACCCTTATGTTCAAACATGGTGTTCGTGACAGACATACTGTGACAAGCACAGAAGTCCAACAATGACACACCATTTGGGTTCAGACTGGAGAGGCCGTACCTACCGATCACACCCTTCCAGTTCATACTATGATTGCCCACATGGGCACTGAAGTCTCCCAAACCAATGAGTGAGTCTCTTGAGGGAGGGTTCTCCAACACACACACACACACCCTAAAGACTCTAAGAAGGGTGGGTCCTCTCAACTGTCATTTGGTGCATAAACACAAATAACAGTAAGATCCGTGCCCCCACCCGAAGGCAAATGGAAGTTACCTTTTCATAAACTGGGGAGAACCCCAACATTTGGGCACTAAAACCGGTGCAACAAGGATGCCAACACTGGCTTGCTGCTTCTCCACATGAGCACTCTAGAATGGAATAAGGTCCAGCCTCTCTCTAGATTGGTGGTTCCAGAGCCCAAACTATGCATTGAGGTGAGCCCAACTATATCTAGTCCCTATGTCTCCACCTCACACACCAGCTCAGGCTCCTTCCCTGTCAGAGAGGTGACATTCCATGCCCCAAAAGTCAGAGTCACTAACCGAGGATCGGTCCGACAGAACCCGTGCCCTCAGCTGCCATCCAACTCACATTGCACCCAACCCCTCAAGCTCTCCTGCAGGTGATGGGCCAATGGGAGGGTGGACCTATGTCTCCTTTTCAGGCTGGGCCCGGCCGGGCTCCAGAGGCAGAAGCTTAACCACCAGGCTCTCACCTCTGAGGCCCTCCTCTAGGCCTGGCTCCAGGGGGACACACTGGTGACCTGCATCAGGGCAAGGGAAACTGTATCTAATTATTAATGCTAATGTGCATGTATTAGTACGAAACATTTATTGTTTTTATGTGTTTATCTTTAATACATAACAGAGTGTTGGATAATTTGCAACAGTTGGCCACCAACGTGGCTCATCTCAGCAAAAGGATGGGATCCATTGCTACCCAGGTTTCCACCCGAGCTTCCAATTTCCATGCTGATAGCAGCATCAGCCATGCTCGTCATGCCCCGTGAGCCGCACATCAGCACGGTATTCATCATGGGCATTATGGAGATAAGCATCATGGGCATTATGAAGATTCAGCTCCATAATAGCCAATGGGAGGGAGCTGCGTCATCCCTCCTAGCCAATGGGAGGCCAGCGGGGCGGGATGTTGGGAGATAGTCAATGGGAGGCCAGCGGGGTGGGATGTTGGGAGATAGTCAATGGGAGAGCAACTCGTGCATTGTTTGAATTTTTGAGATGATGCTTTCATAATGTGAACTTGTTTTGTATCCAGAAACAAAAATTTTAGGAAAATGCGTTTCGTAACCTGCATTTTTCGTTTCGTGAGACCTTCGTAAAGTTTTTCGTAACCTGGATTTTTCGTTTGTTGGGACTATCGTAAGGTGTCTTTAAACACAATCTGGAAACAAACTATACACATGACATGCTATACATGACACAAGTTTTTTGAATGAATGTTTCTTTGTCTTTAGTGCTTTCGCGTAGCACTTTCTTGCTTGCTTTTGTGCAGCCTGAAATGTCCTTCTGGAGGCTGCCTTAGAAAGTTTGTTGTGCTTCCGGATGGCCAGTTTCTGTTTCTTGGAAGACATTTCTACTTTCATTTCTAGCTCCTCTCTGTACCTTTTGCTTGATTTTTCAACAAAGCTTTGTATTTACAGGGTCTTCAACAATATCCTTCCTTCCAAAGTGCTTCACAGAAGTGGTTTTCTTCACTCTGAGAGCATACTTGACAGTTTGAATGGAACTAAAAGTTGAGACATCCAATCTACATGCCCTGGTGTTGATGACATCTCCCATTATGTTGAAGGCACCTTCTATCTGTGGTCCATGGAAACAGCTCATGAGTGCCTTCACCAGTGTTGCATACTTTCCTTGGGCAAAAATACTTGACCACCAGATATCCAGCTGCAGCTCCTTTCCATCCTTATCTAATGGTGGTGGTAATTCCTCATCAAGTTGGTACTCCCTGATTTCCAGATCATAAGCATGCACTTCATCCTCTTGCAGGACATTTGTCACAAGTGAGGGTAGTTGCTTCAGCAGATGAAGTGTCTTGATGTGGCCTCTGATGTGGGTCAATTGCAGATGCTGCTTTCAAAAGCCTTTTGTTGATGGGGAGTTTCTTTTGCAGGTACTTTCCACAATTCCTGTAAGCTGACAGAGCTTTAGTTTGAAAGTGACTGACTGGTTCTTGCTGGATTTCTTCATCAAGTTGGAGGTGCTACCTCCATAGAACACATCTGTAGCCCTCAGTGTATTCTTTTCCAAATCCAAGTTCTGTAGATCTTTTGCCCTCAAAATGGCTTCTGGTTTAACAAAGCATGACAAGAACGTCTTGAAAAGTTGAACCTGTTTGTCATTCAACTTGTAGATAAGAGGGGTCTTGGACTCAAACAGAACAACATAGTTCTTCAGTAGAGGAAGGACCGATGTATAGAAATTTAGAGTTTAAAAGGTGTCAAATCTGGTATAGAATAGTTTCTTGTAGATCCTTTCTTTCCTCATTCTTCCATCTTCTGTCAGGTTCTTCTAACCAAGTGCAGACTGGAGTTCCTGCAGAGCTGTCATGACCTCTGGAGACAAATCCTTCTTGTGATCTATGGACTGGACTGTATTGTATTAGATTTATATAGCTTGTATATTATAAGAAATTATATTGCAATCGTTTTAATAATTAAAATCATTGACACGAACACATTATTAAAAAACTGTTTTTGTTTTAATACATGATTTAGCTGGATAGGGCGACTGTTGCTGAACACACATGAACGTCCTATGCCTAAAACATGCATGCGTTTAAAATAATTTGAAAAATATAATCGGAAATTAGACAAGAAAATTCTCAAACATGTCTCAAAATGAACTCTTCAATCGGCGACAGGAACTAGTTGTTTCACTGGGTCTTTTCTTTGTACGGAAGTTTCTGGTCGAACGGCAAACAAAGGGTTAAGTCCGTAGGGTTCTGGAATCTTCGCTTGAACACCAAATGTTCCGGCAATTGAATAATTTTTTTTCCTTGATTCCAGTTCTTTGACATGTTTCTTGCTTTTCGCGTGGCTGTCAAACACCTTAAAACCCCTTCCATGTTATTCGATAGTGTCTTTACACCACGTACACAACGCCTTCCCAAGTTGATCGATTTTACGGAAGAAGTCACCGAACAAGTTCGTCACCTTTTTACCTACGAATGCTATGGTTTCTTTTTCCATCCATTCCCACCTAAACTTGTTTTTCATGATTTTGTCTATTTCTTTGATTCGAGCAGAATCTTTTCTCTCAACCACCGACATGCTTTTGATAGCTGAACAGATTGGAAGTGGCGTGAATGTCTACATACATGTTTCAACATCAGCGATTGGCTATTAGTAAGCCATCAGCGAATCAGCAGTAACATTTAAAGAGAGGTCATTTTATGCAAACTCGGAATGGAGTAAAAGCGGAAAAGGTTATTTTGACATATTCGGCATGGAAAAATCAGATTTTTTTTTTTTTTTAAACTGGGCCAGTGGGGAAAAAAAAAAATCAGAATTCCGCGAATTCGCGGAAAAAAATCACATGCCTGTTCACTTCTTTTCCACACTCTCTATTGCTCTGGATTGTTGAGCCTAAGTACTTAAAATCCTTCACCTTCTTTATCTCTGCTCCCTGTAACCTCACCGTTCCTCTTGGGTCCTTGTCGTTCACACACATGTATTCTGTTTTACTGAGGCTACCAGTCATTCCTCTCCTTTCCAGAGCATACCTCTCTAGATTTTCCTGCACTTGTTCTCTGCTCTCACTACAGATCACAATGCCATCTGCAAACATCATAGTCCATGAAGATTCCATCTCCATAGCAAACAAGAAGAGGCTCAGAGCTGACCCTTGATGCAGTCCCACTTCCACCTTGAACTGTTCTGTTACACCGACAGCACACCTCACCACTGTCTTACATCTCTCATACATGTCCTGCACCACTCGAACATACTTTTCTGCTACTCCAGACTTCCTCATGCAATAACACATTTTCTCTCTCGGCACCCTATCATATGCGTTCTTCGGATCCACAAAGGCACAATGCAGCTCCATCTGACCTTCTCTTTACTTCTCTATTAACATCCTCAAAGCAAACACTGTATCTGTGGTGCTGTTTCTTACCATTAAAACAAACTGTTGTTCACAAATGTTGCACCAATGACCACTCTTTCACCTCTTGGGGTACTCTGCATCACTTCATCTAACTCACTCCAGAAGCTCTCCTTCTCTTCTAGCTCACACCCTCCTGTGGGGCATAAGCACTAACAGCATTGAACATCACTCCTTCAATTTCTAACTTGAGACTGATCACTCTGTCTGACACTCTTTTCACTTCTAGAACATTCCTGACAAACTCCTCCTTCAAGATGACTCCTCCTCCATTTCTCTTCCCATCCACACCATGAAAAAACAGCTTAAACCCTGCTCCTAAGCTTCTAGCCTTGCTACCTTTCCACTTGGTCACCTGAACACACAGTATGTCCACCTTCCTCCTCTGCATCATGTCAGCCAGGTCTCTACCGTTTCCTGTCATAGTTCCAACATTCAAAGTCCCAACTCTCAGTCCTAGACTCATGCCTTTCCTCTTCTCTCTCTGCCTACAGACACGCCTCCCGCCTCTCCTTCTTCGACCAACAGTAGTCCAATTTCCACCAGCACCCTGTTGGTTAACAGCACCGATGGCGGTCGTTGTTAACCCGGGCCTCGACTGAACCGGTATGGGATTCGTATTTTTGACTCGCATGTTATACAGAAGGCCCTTGACATTCGCGGGGATACGGTTCCCGGCCTTCCCGTGAATCGAGATAATCTGCGAGTTCTGTACCCAGAAGTAAAACCCCATGTATGACGTCACATGCACGAATGAGCAGCCGGCAGTAAAGTACTATGTATTAGTATCTATTACATGTGCTAAAATACTCAGCCGACTCTTTACTCTTTACAGCCTACTCTTCACGAAGTCAGCAATGGTTCTTTTACATGCCTCTCAGCATAGACAGTGAGGGACATGGCCGGCCTTTGATAACCCAGTTAGCTGCACTGGGGGATTTCATGCGCTAAAATATGCTTCTTAAACTCATTCTACAGACAGTTTTACTCATTAATACAGTGTTAATGTCATAAAATGTAGTCATGATTAAGAATTAAGAAAAACCTTTTAATTTTGTACTGTGATATTTAGTAATAAAATATATAAACATTATACAGCATACTTTATCTATCTATCTGTATATATATATATATATATATATATATATATATATATATATATATATATATATATATATATATATATATTCTGTATGTGTATCTTATCAGACACCCATTAGAAGAAAGCATTACATTATATTTAACTCTACTGTACGCTAAATAATCAACATAAAAAACCATAAAGTGATGATCTTCTTCTTTTCCTTTCGGCTTTTTACCTTTTTCAGGGTCACCACAGCGATGAAGTGTAATAAAATGGTTTGATAATTTGGATAATCATACAGTTACAGCACTGTGTATTTTCACATTAGTGGTTAAAAATGCTTCTCAGACGCCCACTAGAGGGAACCCTTCCACTGTTTATTAGACTGTTGAGGACATGAAAAACATGAAGTGTACAGGAATTACCAAACTGGATGCCAAAAAGAGAAACTTGACTACTGTAAACATACTGTACTGTACTACAGAACATAAAATCTAACACATAAACATCCGAAACATTAATTTAGGTACAGTACTATACTGGAATAATAACTTAAAACATTTTAATACTGTATAGTACTATAGAACTTTGGGGGCAGTGGTGGTCTAGTGGTATAAGGCACTGGATCGCTGATCCAAAGGTTGGGGGTTTGAGTCCCACTCTCCACAAGGTTGTCACTGTTCCCCCCCAGTGCAGCTAACTGGGTTATCAAAGGCAGGCCATGTCTCTCACTGTCGATGGTGAGAGGCATGTAAAAGAACCATTGCTGACTTTCGTAAAGAGGAGGCTGCAAAGTGGTCAGCGTGTTTCTGTCCCTTGCTAAAAGGGTTGTGACAGCTCTGATGGCCTTCTCTTTCTTCTTTATATAGCAGACTGTACTCTAATTTACTTTATAATGGCACCCTACTGCAGCAAAACATTTCCCTTCCCGAAGCATATCAAGTAATTCAACTTTATCATGCAGCGTCATTACTGTTTTAATGCGCTTCGGTGCCTTACCAAAAGCCAGAGAAGTTGTGCAGCGTTTTGGTGGCATGACTGAGCTTAACTGTGCTTACTGTAATTAAAAACAGAAAAAAAACCCAACAACACGTGCGCAAAGCTTGCACAATGAGTAAAAAAGGGGCAGGGCATCAGCTCAACCAAACAACAGAAAGGAGGACAGCCATTGGCTGAATTTGAATCACGTGGTTGCCCAAACCGTGAGTGCAAAACCACGAATAGTCAAGGGCCTACTGTATGTGGCATACGAAGTCTTAATTAATATCTCAACAAAGTTCAAAGGCTTACTAGGTGAGGGAAGCATCTTAATGATGTCCTTTAATGCGCTCACTGAGGGAGGGTCAATCTTTGGGCCCCTGAGGCCCATAGCCCAATCAAAAGCATTGTTCAGGGATGGAGAATCAGGACAAGAGCCTGCGTCTAGAATACATCATTGGGGTCATCCAAATCATCCTGTAGACACCCACCACAGTCTCCTCAGACTCATCATGTGCAGTGGATCCAGTACAGCGTGATTTTGTTCTTACAGTGGAGCACCTTTTAACCGGATTTTTTCCCACTCCATTGGTGCTGTCATTATCTGGGGTTAAGCACATCTTTGGATGTGGGAGCAGATACGGAGTGACAAGTACAACTTACAAACGAATTGGTATTAGACAATTAGGGGTACAATCCCGCAGTGGGGGATGCTGAGGGTTCTTTTCCACAAAGATAAAGCAAAGGTCGAGAATTTGCAGACACTGATAATTTAGACTTAGTTTCAGAAGTCACTTTTGGAATGAATTTACATTATTCCTTGGAATTGTTAATTCCATTACACTTGTCCCACACTGGTTTAATTTATATCCACATTAAATAACCTTCAGACATATAATTATAATTCCAATGTGGTCACACAGAACCTCATAGATTTGGTTATAGACTGAAGTTAAATATTCAGGTTTGTCAAGTATTTGTCAAATATTCAAGTCCCCATTCAAGGAAAGGTTAAAAGTTGGGGTTGGGATTCAGTCCAACCAGCCATATCATCCGACCATAGTGTGGTACAAAACATCAACCCACATCTATTCATCCAATCCCGAACCCTTTCCTCACGATGAGAATTATATTTGGCAGACAAACGGTCCATAATTTATTACAAACCAGCAATAAGTACACAAGACAGAAAGAGAGCAACAGGAACAGAGATACTGAGACAAGATAAAGTTCCTTTGCTTCAAGGTACTGAGCCTAGAGAAGCGAGCACGCTTTTATAGGTGTAAAAGCTTATTACTCCCGCTTGGACTCTAACCAAAGCTTCTAACAATTACTGCAGTTTCAAAGATACCATCAAAGAGTGAGACAGCTGACAGCTGACACTTGAACAATATTACAAGAAGTACTTGTACTTACAGTACTCTCCTGATTGAAGGTATCTTGGGTGAGTCCCCAAAACTATTAGGATATCCCTTCTCTGTGTCCTCTGTATCTGGTTTTCTGTTTGAGATCTCGGAGAGAACTCAAGATACAGAAAGAGTCATGCTCATAAAGTTCTCTGTTTATTGTGAGACTTCATAGAGTATAGACAGTCCAGAAAAACAGGAGTTAATGCTGAATAAGCAGTTAGCTATGTGTGCACATTGTCTCAGGATGTATATATACATTCTGCCTCAGGCAGATAATGTCGTGCTTGCAGGACAAAATATATGCTATGGTTGGATGAGGGGTAGAGAGGTACAGTACTTAGGTTCAACAATCCAGAGCAATGGAGAGTGTGGAAAACAGGTGAAGCAGCGTGTGCAGGCAGGTTGGAATGGTTGGAGAAAAGTGTCTAGTGTGATGTGTGATAGGAAGGTATCGGCAAGAATGAAAGGAAAAGTGTACAAGACGGTGATGAGGCCAGCGATGTTGTATGGTTTAGAAACAGTGGCCCTGAGGAAAAGACTGGAGGCAGAGCTGGAGGTAGCAGAGATGAAAATGTTGAGGTTCTCTTTGGGAGTAATTAGGATGGATAGGATCAGGAATTAGTACATCAGAGGGACAGCACATGTAGGAGGTTTTGGAGACAAAGTCAGAGAGGCTTTGTGCCCTTCCTGACGCAACCCTCTGCATTTATCCGGGCTTGGGACCGGCGTGAGGGAGAGACACTGGTTTGTGCCCCCCCTCACGGCTGCATTACAACATTACAGGAACATGATTCAAATTTAGCCAATGGCTTGTGTTTGCCCCTCCTGCTGATTGGTTGCAGATGTGTACACCTCTTTTTTTTTCTCCTTAGCAAACATGTTATCGACGTGATTGCTTGAATCGCGATTTCAAACTTTTTAGTGTGCTTGTAATTATTATTTAAGCCCTATGATGCCACTCAAATGCCCTGCATCTTCTCTAGCTTCTGGTAAAGAGCCTGAGCGCTTTATTTATTTATTAATAAATATTATCACAATTCAAAATTTAAAAGTTTTTACTTCATGCATTATTACTGTGTTAATGAGTAAGACTGTCTCTAGAACATGTTTAATACAACATATTTTCATGTATCTAATATCATACATAGGGTTTTAAAACCGCAGATTTTTGGAATCCGTGGGAGGGGGTGGAACGTAACTCCCGCTAATAACGGGGGCTTTCTGTATTCTACAAATTTGTCAGCCAATTTCACTGCAGCTGGATGGGTCCCAGGTCTCATCTTGTGTGGATACACTTGTGCTTTTGTAGATGAATCTGCCGAGTAAAATTTTTCCCACATTGATAACAGTAATATGGCTTCTCTCCAGTGTGGATACGCTCATGCTGTTCAAGAACAACCTGCCAAGTAAAACAATTCCCGCACTGTTCGCAGTAATATGGCTTCACTCCGGTATGGCGGCGCTCATGCTGTGTGAGATTACTCTTCTGACTAAAACTTTTCCCACACTGTTCACAGGTATACGGCTTCTCTCCTGTGTGGATAGGGTTATGCTTTTTCAAAACGGTACTTTTAGGAAAACCTCCCTGACACACCAAGCAGTGATGCATCTGAAAAACACCACAACGATATGACATGATTAAATAATATTTACAAAATATGTACCTTTGTCATTACTGTAACTGAACTGTTACTGGAAATATCAACAATATTGTATTACAGCGTGGCTACAAAAATCAGTCACACTCACACTCAATTTAATAATAATAATAAAACTACTACGACTACCACAACCACGTCCACCACCACCACCAACAACAATACACTCATGACTTGGTTTTAAGGACTTTGCTTTAACAGATTTCGGATGAAACCAACAAAATCTGTAGCTTCCGACTAGTCCGGATTGTCTGAACGCGGGCCGTTGTTTCCAAAAGTGACCGCCAGATGACCAGATTGGCTTGAAAAAATCTTGCGCATTTAAATCTATTCATCTGTTTTTAATGCCACATCAGTGCGGCGCGAAGTGGAGAGCTAATCCTTTCTGTATGCGGGCGGGTCCGATACCTTGAAACTCTTAATTTTATTGGACTCACACGCTGCAGTGTTTATGTGACAGGAAACGATGCAGGTTGAAGTTTTTCCATGTCTGTCCATTTGTGTTTGCTTGCCAGCTGTGCTTGGCTTTGTGGAAATGAGCTGATCAAAACAAGGGGAATTTATCTCTTTAGTCAAAAACAACACGCGCAGTCTGTGGCTGTTGTTATAATCCTATAAAATCAGAGTTTTAAGGTATCGGCCCTCCCACACATTGGCGTACAGAAAGGATTGGCTCTCCGCTGCGTGCCACAGTGACGTGGCATTGAAAATAGAATTATTTATATATTTTCTTATCCGTAACAAATATATATATATATATATATATATATATATACATACACACACACACAAATTTATATATGTACAAATATACATCTTCTTTATTTCCTTTCGGCTGTTTCCTTCAGGGGTCGTCACAGGAAATGATCTGCCTCCATCTCACCCTATGTTCTGCATCTTCTACTCTTACTCCAACTACCTTCATGTCCGTCTTCACCAAATGCCTTCTGCCTGGTAGTTCCAACCTCAGCATCCTACTACCAATATATTCACTATCCCTTCTCTGTTCATGTCAAAACAACCTCAATCTAGCCTCTCTGAATTTGTCTCCAAAAACACTTACATAGGCTGTCCCTCTGATGTACTCATTCGTGATCCTATCCATCCCCATTACTCCCAGAGAGAACCTCAACATTTTCATCTCTGCGACCTCCAGCTCTGTCTCCTGCTTTTTCCCCCGGTGCCACTGTTTCTAAAATTATACAACATCGCTGGCCTCAACACCGTCTTGTACACTTTTCCTTTCACACGGATACCTTCCTATCACACCGGACACTTTTCTCCAACCATTCCAACCTGCCTGCACACGCTTCTTCACCTCTTTTCCACACTCTCCATTGCTCTGGATTGTTGAGCCTAAGTACTTAAAATCCTCCACCTTCCTTATCTCTGCTCCCTGTAACCTCATCGTTCCTCTTGGGTCCTTGTTGTTCACACACATGTATTCTGTCTTACTGAGGCTAACTTTCATTCCCCTACTTTCCAGGGCATACCTCCACCTCTCTAGATTTTCCTGCACTTGTTCTCGGCTCTCATTACAGACCACAATGTCAACTGCAAACATCATAGTCAATGGGGAATCTTGTCTCACATTGTCTGTCAGCCTTCCATCACCATAGCAAACAAGAAGGGGCTCAGAGCTGACCCTTGATGCATTCCCACCTTGAACTCTTCTGTCACACCGACAGCACAACTCACCACTGTCTTACATCTCTCATACATGTCCTGCACCACTCTAACATACTTCTCTGCCACTCCAGACTTCCTCATGAAATACAACAGTTCCTCTCTCGGCACCCTGTCATATGCTTTCTCCAGATCCACAAAGGCACAATGCAGCTCCCTCTGACCTTCTCTGTACTTTATTAACATCTATTAACATCCTCACAGCAAACATTGCATCTGTGGTGCTCTTTCTTGGCATGAAACCAAACTGTTGTTCACAAATGCTGACCTCTGCCCTTAGTCTAGCTTCCACTATTCTTTCCCATAACTTCATCGTATAGCTCATCATCTTTATCCCTCTGTAGTTGCCACAACTCTGCACATCTCCCTTGTTCTTAAAAATGGGCACTAGCACATTTCTCCTCCATTCCTCTGGCATCCGCTCACTCTCTAAGATCTTGTTGAATGTTCTGGTCAGAAAATCTCCTGCTACCTCTCCTAGACACTTCCATACCTCCACCGGTATGTGATCAGGACCAACTGCCTTTCCACTCTTCATCCTCTTCAATGCCCTCCTCACTTCACCCTTACTAATCTTTGTTACTTCCTGGTCTTTGACAGTCACCTGTGCTTGAACGTTTTGCACCTGGATAGTGACTGTAAGGACATGTTTTGGCCTCAGCAATAAGATGGGGTGTGATACGAACATGTACAGACAATGCATTGGTTGTTTTCAAGCCAAATTTATGAATTTTATGAGAAGAGCGATTCGAAAGGCCGCCATGAAGATGCATGTGCTGCACGTCCTGAAGACACTGCAGCTGGGGCTGATTTCTGTCGTGCATCCTTTTACTTATCTGCAATGATGTGGAAAGTAATCCAGGACCCAGGGGTAAACAAACCACACTTGACGGTGAGATTTGTAATTTGGAAGTTATGAAGGAACTTAAAGAAATGAGACTCGAGAATAAAGAACGTTTTTTAAAACTGACGGAAAAATTGGAGCATGTTGAAAAGGACTTAGCAGTGATTTCTGCAGAAAATGCAAGTCTTAGAAAGACAATATCAGTCTTGACAAGTAAGGTCGGAAGACTAGAACAGGAAATGAAGCGTAACAACCTCATTTTCTATAACATTGATGTTGAAGTGGAAAACGGCTCAACACCATCGCTCTCAGATGTGGAAACGAAGGTCAAATCCGTCATCAGAGACTACATAGACATCGCAGAAGATGTGGATATTGAAGACGCCAGATGGCTCGGGTCCAAGGATAAGCGTCCACGGCCAGTGTTGGTCATTTTCCGAAGATTTTCCCAGAAACTGCCAGTACTAAGATCAGCAAGCAAGCTGAAAAGTACGGACATTAAAATCTCGCCAGACTTCACTGAGAAAATACAGGAGACACGAAGGAAATTACAGCCTTTCCTTAAAGAAGCACGTGCCAAGGACCAGTTTGTCATGTTACGATATGATAAAATTCAAATTCAAAATAAGGTGTATGAATTAGAACCGGGGAGGGAAACCCTTTCCTTGGTTAAAACACTCCCACCATTACAAACGAGTGATTCTGTTTACACCTAGGGGTGTGGCCAGGCTCAGGATAAACAGTTTGTGAAGTGTGCAGTATGGAACTGTGAAGGTCTGAAAAAACTTTTGAACAGAACTGTATTTAGAGAATTCATCTTAAAGCATGATCTGATTGGATTAGTTGAAACATGGGAAGATGAATGCAACAACTTTACTTTCGATGGATACAACCATTATAAACAAATCAGAGAAAGAGTAGTGCTATTAGAAACTCCGGTGGCATATTAATACTAGTGAAACATTCTATTTCGGAGCGTGTAACAATAATGACATCAAGTTCAATCAACATCATGTGGGTGAAGGTCTCCAATTTAATGCAGGAAATTGAACTAATATGGGATGTTGTTTATTTTTCGCCATCTGGATCTAGTGAACATTCAGATGAAAACATTTTTGAAAAATTGAAAAATGACATGAGTTAATAGATATCATGGATGTTTAGTTTTGATACAGGGAGACTTTAACAGTCGCACAGCGGCATTACCGGATTATATTGTGAACGACGACCCTACACACATCCCCCGATGATGATTTCAACTACGTCAGCGATGATCATGTGATAGAACGTGTTACTCAGGACTTGGTTGTAAACAAACGGGGTCATGAACTTTGGAATTTTGTAAAAACACAGGGTTAAAAATATGTAATGGTAGATTATTTGATGATTTTGGTAAAGGTAAGATAACTTGTATAGCTAATAATGGTATGAGTGTTGTGGATTATGTTTTATGCACAGATGATATGATGAACCTGTTTACTGGTTTTGATGTTTGTGATGAGTAGAATCGACTCAATTTCCCATATCTTATACTGCTATTGACACATTTACCGCTGATGTATGTAATATATCTAGTAACACCGGTAGGAAGCCGCGCTACAAATGGAACGATAGTAATGAACAGAAATACATATCTGCATGGGAAAACATAGCAAACGGCGTATTGAATTCTGTGAATGAAATGTGCATAAGACAGGATGTTGACGGTGTGTGTAATAAACTCCATCATGGCAACTTGTGCATCAAACTTTCAACAACACATTGGTAATCAAAACAACAACAAACATAGAGACTGGTATGACCTGGAATGTTTACATGCTCGGTCACGTGCGCGTCGCCTATTGCGTGCTTTTCATGCCAACAACTCGGCTGAAACTAGGTCAGCATATCAACTCGCACTGAAGCGCTATAAAGAACTGTGTTACCTCAAGAAATCAGCATTCTGTAAGATGATAGCGGATAATTTAATGACAGCATTATCCCATAATGACAGTAAAACATTTTGGAACGTTGTTAAATCTAGACCAAATAAGACATCTAATGATATTATACCACTTGAATGGACATCATATTTTGAAAACTTATTCCATGGCTTAAATCAATCTCCAGAAGAAAGTGATTTTTATACATACATTGCTGATTTTGTGAATTCTATTAGCGACGATTTGATAGAAGTTACAACTGACAATGAAGGTTTGGATAGAAAAATTTCATGTCAGGAAATTGTGGATATTATTAATCATATGCAAAATGGAAAAGCACCAGGTCTAAGTGGTTTACCCATAGAATTCTTTAAGAATGCCCCATTCAGTTGTATTGAAATGCTAAAAACTTTATTTAATGCCGTGTTATCTTCAGGTAAATATCCAGACATGTGGACTATGGGAGTAATCTTACCACTGTATAAAAAGGGTAGTGTTAATTCACCCTCAAATTATAGGCCTATTACCCTGTTAGAGGTTTCAGGAAAATTTTTTCTAAATTAATATGCGATAGACTTTATCATCTGGTTGAAATCAACAATATTATAATACCTGAACAATCTGGCTTCAGAAAGGTTTTTCAAACAGTGGATAATATTTTTGTTTTAGATAGGTACTTTGTAATAATACTATCTCGAAACAAGGGAAGGCTTTACTGTGCGTTTATTGACCTAAAGGCTGCTTTTGATTCTGTACTGCACTATGGTTTGTTGTATAAGTTATGGACTAACAATGTAAAAGGAAAAGTCTTCCGTCTTATTCAAAACATGTATTCAAAAGTAGTATCTTGTGTTGCTGTGAAGGATGGTTACTCTGATGTGTTTGATTGCTTATATGGTGTGCGCCAAGGTTGTCAGATGTCACCGTTATTATTTTTATTATACGTAAATGATATCTTAGAGTTTCTTGGTGAGGATGGCGATAGGTGTGTTGAAATAGGCACACGACAGGTTCTAATGTTATTGTTTGCATGTCTATTACATGTGCTAAAATATACTTCTTAAACACATTCTATAGACAGTCTTACTCATTAATACAGTATTAATGTAGTAAAATATAGTAATGATTAAGAAAAACTTACTATTTTACTATGATATTTATTGATAATAAATTATAAACATTATACAGCCTACATATATGTATATACTAGTATGTGTCTGTGTATGGCAAGCATCAGTTGTAACCGGCTATACTATTTGACGGTTAAACAGCAGCAGGTAGACAGCCACGCCATTTTTTCAATCTTTCAAGATTAGCATCTACATCAACTTGGATACCCCTCTTTAGGCTGGTGTGCCATCTGTCTCTATTACTGCATAAAGCAGTCCAGGTAGCAGGATCAATCTGGAAGTCCTTCATATCTCTTTTAAAAACATCTTTGTACCTCAAGTGGGGTCGGCCAATTGGTCTCGTGCCATCTTTTAGGACACTGTGCAGAAGGCAGCGAGGAAGGCGACTTTTGGGAATCCTGTGGACATGACCCACCCATCTTAGTTGAGTGAGTTTCAGTAGAGTTGACCAAGGTTTAGAGTTGGTAACATGGAACAGTTCTTCATTTGTCATTTTATCCTTCCAAGAAATCCCAAGTATGACCCTGAGTGATCTATGAAAAGCAAAGACGGTTTTCCTGATGTCGGTTAGTTGTCCAGCAAGAATAGCCATATAAAAAGAGTACTCCGGACACAAGCTTCATATACTCGCACTTTTGTCTTGACAGTAGGGTGTCTGTTCCTCCACACGTGAGTCTCTAGTTTCCCAAAGACAGTGGAGGCCTTGCCTAGCCTGATGGACAATTCCTTATCAAGGCACAGGTTTGAGATTATGGTGGATCCTAGATATGTGAACGAATTGACACTGTCGAGTGGTGTATTGTTCACTGAGAAGCTATGGACATCAGGTTGTGACAGCACCACGGTTTTCTTAAGACTTATTGTGAGACCAAATTTACTGCATGCTGTTGAGAAACCATCTAAGAGTTCTTGTAGCTGAAGCGCTGAAGATGCACACAAAGCAGCAGCGTCTGCATAGAGAAACTCACGGACAACTAACTCTTGAACATTAGTCAAGTCAATAAAGGCAACATGAAGAGGTTGTTGTTGCTCAAGAGACTTTTCCATCAGCTGGTGAACACAAAAGACCATATTGGTTGTAGATCTAGCTGGTCGAAAACCACACTGCGATTCAGGATAGATCTCTTCAGCTAGAAACTGCAGTCTGTTGAGAATGATCTTGGCTAGAACTTTTCCAGTCACACAAAGTAAAGAAATGCCACTGTAGTTGTTACAGTCGCCTCTATCACCTTTCCGTTTGTAAATGGTGATTATCTTAGCATTCTTAAAATCTTGTGGAACTCTACCAGTGGACCAGCGGGACAGTAAGAGCTTATGTAGAGGTTCAGTAAGTATATCAACACCAGCTTTGAGTAATTCAGCTGGTATAGCATCCTCATCAGCTGCTTTTCTGTTCTGTAGTCTCATAGTAGTAGATTTTACCTCATCACAATTTGGTGATACATCAAGATGCATCTTGGCTGGTTCATTCAAGAGAGACTCCAGAGTATCAGAACAGACAGTGCTCTTACCATTGTAAAGGTCACTGTAGTGCTCAATCTATCTGTCGAGTTTTTCATTCTTTTCTGTGTTAATGGACCCATATTTTCTTTTCAATACTGGGGAAGATTGGGGAGTTGGTCCAGTAGCATCCCTCATAGTTGAGTACATGGCTCTAATATTGCCATGATCACGCGCTGACTCAATTCTAGAACAAAGGGAGTCCCAGTATGTCCTGGCACATTGCCTAAAGGTTTTCTGAGCTTCAGCACGACACACACGTAGTTCAGTTAGGGCATTTCTCGTTGGCCTGGATTTAAACCTTATCAAGGCTTGCCTCTTTTTCTCTACAACAGACCTCAAACACTTTCATGAGGAGCTGTACCAGTCAGGAGAGCAATGTTTTTTTTGCCAAAAATTTTAATTCCACTACTGTAGATTATATTTTTCAGACTAGTCCACTGAGTTTCAGGATCATTGATATGTTAAGTGTTTGTAGTTCTTTATTTCACACATTACAGAAACTTGCACAGAGAGAGGGTAAAACAGTGCGATGAACATCTAACTTGGCTGACTGGTGTTTCAGAAGATGGAATGGTTTTGGTTGAAGTTTCATAAAGGACAGCACAAGACTATGATCAGTGTCACAGTCAGCACTGTGGTAGCTCCGAGTGTGAGTGACTTCCGTTTTATGACACTGCCGTACAATAACAAAGTCGACTTGGTGCCACTGTTTAGATCTTGGGTGACACCAGAACTTTGTCCCGATGTGGTTTTCCAGGAAACAAGGAGTTAGTAATAAATAGATTTTTTCGGCAGCACAGTTCTAGAAGACACTGAGCATTTTCATTCATGTGTGCTACACCAAACTTGCCAAGGCAGCTCAGCCAAGAACCAAAGTCATTGCCTACTCTAGCATTCCTGTCACCAAACAGTACAACTCTGACTTTGTCTTCCACAGATCTTATCAGACGTTCAAGTGTTTCGTAGAAGTGGTCTTTATCTTGGGACTCAGCTCTCAGAGTGGGAGCATAGGCAGAGATAACTAGGATGGTACCTCGATTGGTTGACAGTTTTAAAAAGAATACCCTCTCATTGATTGCAGGAGTTTGTATGCTGGAAATGATGCGGTTATGCATCCACTTGTAGCATATGACATACGGAGCTTGTGAGACGAAGTGCGGCTTATCCGGACTTCCGATCTTTCAAGTAAGCAAGTGCCCGTTAAATACTTGTTGAGTACACATTTGGCTGCAGTGCGTCCCTTGCTTCGTGGGATAGATATGCTTTTTGTTTATAAAAATACAAGAACTCGAACACATTAATTTTCTGAAACGCTTAATTTTAATTAGGGTCAGGGGAGGCTGGAGATTTTTTTTTTCTAAATCTAAGTGTTTTTATTGCAAGCAGAATTGTAATTTAATTGTCTCTGCAGTTGTTTAAATCAATGCAACACGTTGTTTTATATTAACATGAAGGGAAAAGGGGAAAAACATTAAATGCAGTGTCATTTGATTTTAAATGTTAGAAAAGGATTTGTGGCTCCCAGTGTTTTCTTTAATGTGGAAAACGGGTCCAAATGGCTCTCTGAATGGCAAAGGTTGCCGACCCCTGAACTACAAGTATTCAGAATACGAAGGCAGGATCCATTCTGATGATGACCTTGTTTCATACAACATTCAACTTCTTAGCACATCCTCAGCAAAACGTTTTCCTTCCTGAATCGTATCAAGCAGTTCTACTTTTTCATGCAGAGTCATTACCTTTTTCTGCCGTTTCGGTACCTTACCAGAAGCCTGAGAAGGTGCGCGCTTGGGTGGCATGACGGAGCTTAACTGTAATTAAAAACACACACACTTAAAAGGCACAGGTACAAAGTGTGCGCGAATGAAGAAAAAGGGGCGTTACATCATCTCAACCAATCAGCAGGAAAGAGAACAGCCATTGGCTGAATTTGAATGATGTGACAGTTGCTCGGCAATCCGCGAATATGAGGCGGCGCAATTGCAAAACTGCAAAGAGTCAAGGGCCTACTGTACTTAGGCTCAACAATCCAGAGCAATGGAGAGTGTGGAAAAGAGGTGAAGAAGCGTGTGCAGGCAGGTTGGAATGGTTGGAGAAAAGTGTGATGTGTGATAGGAAGGTATCAGCAAGTATGAAAAGAAAAGTGGACAAGACAGTGATGAGACCAGTGATGTTGTATGAAACAGTGGTGCTGAGGAAAAGACAGAAGGCAGACCTGGAAGTAGCAGAGATTGTTGAGGTTGATCGAAATGTTGAGGTTCTCTTTGGGAATAATCGGGGAATATGCAAAGCCGCGAATAGTCAAGGGCCTACTGTTTGGGGAAAAAAAGCATGTTTCCAGTGTCATACGCCCTTCCCTGGCATCACACCATGCCTCCAAGAAGGGCGCGCCCCACTATGAGAAGCACTGAATTAGTGACAGCCTCAGCAAATTATACATATGCATCATCACATTACTGGCACATGATTCAAATTTAGCCAATGGCTGAGAGCTTTTGTTTCTCCCTCCTACTTGGTTGCAGATGATGTGTACACCTCTTTTTTGCTACTTCACACACGTTATCAACGTGATTGCTTGAATTGCGAATTCAAACTTTTTTTAGTGTGCTTATATTTATTATTTAAGCCCTATGATGCCACTCAAATGCCCTGCATCTTCTCTAGCTTCTGGTAAGGAGACTAAGCGCTATATTCATAAATATTATCACAATACAAAATTTAGAAGTTTTTACTTCATCATTACTACACTTTACTGCATTATTACTGTATTAATGAGTAAGACTGTATATAGAATGTCTTTTTAACGCAACATATTTTAATGTACACTGGAGCCTCGGTACTCAAACTTAATCCGTTGTTCGGCTTCCCAGTCCACTTTTCCCATTACAAATAATGTAAATTGTCTTAATCCGTTCCATCATCTTTTGAACAGAAGTTAACGGTACTGTAACTCATACCATAGGTCCTCAAATTAAGTGAAGAAATTGTTGAATACAGTACATTATGTTATGGTTTGTGTTGTGAGAGACTTTTTAACTTTCATGTGGATTTTATTTTAGTGTTATGGTCTCTCAGAAAAGAGTTGCGCATTGAAATGCGCATTGGAGAGGGGCGTGGCTCGAACACGCGGGGTGGAGTGCTTAACACACACACATTTAATCATTTCCATTTAATCACAGGCTATAAAGACTAGCAGCACTCTTCCCGGTGCTAGAAGACTGTCCCTCTTGATCTCTCAGCTCTGTGCTCAAGCAGTTCAACCTTTAGATTGATTTCCGTGTTTCTCCGCATCTATATTACAGTGACTATGATTTCCCCGTTTCATCTATGAAAACAACTATGCTGTATTGTTCACAGGGAAGGCTCTAGAGCACGGGCACTAGTGCTCTAATGCCTTCCCTGTGAAAAATAAAGGACAACCCGTTTTCATAGATGAGTGTGTTAGAGCCACGCCCCTCTCCAACGCGCATCTCTTTTCTGAGAGACCATAACATACTAAAATGAAAACCACAAAAAAAGTTAAAGCATAAGAACAATAAAGATAAGAATTTTAACCTTTGTGGTGGTGAGTTGGCATACGTAAATGTTGGAGAGGGAGAGAAGTGGCGGTTTCCCTTCCATAACAGCTTCAGGTAAATCAGCCAAAAGTGTTTTTTTTCCCTCTTGCTACCACTTTGCATGGATGACTTTCTTTTCTTGAAGAATATTTCAAATGCGGCTTGTTTCTTACTTCTTTTCAAAACTTTACAGAAGTGGCTCATGCCCTTATCGTTAAAGGTGTTCACAGCGCTGCTAGCGCTTTAGCTTAGTTTACATACATATATGCTCTTCAGCTTTGTTTAGGCGGTTATGCCTAAGCTGATCTGTGGGTTTTTTGTTCGGTACTCGAAATCGTATTTGTCACCGGAGGTGGTATATGGCATTAATGATTAGATAGTTCACACTTGAGCAAAATTCAGAATTCAGGAAGTGAATTTGAATTGAATTTGAGTTGGCTCCACCCCCAGAGGATATGGAATTGAATGCGAATTGGAATTACAGGAAGTGGAATTTCAAACTCATTGCAATTCAGAGAAATTCATTCTAACCACAATATCAGTGATAATGTGATACTTAGCATGAATTTTTCTCACAGATTGTAATAATTGTATCTGAAACATAATAATAATAAATGCAATACAGAGACTATTATTAAGCATACATTCTTATATTGAAAAGCAATGTTTCCATTTTAAAGTAATCAAATAACACAAAGATGTGATGAATGCAGTTATTATTTTATTTACTTTACGGGGTAACACTGTTGCATTTAATGATCATCAGCTCTTCAAATGTTTTATCATTGAGGCGGCATCGCTCTGGTCGGAATATCTTTCCACCAACACTAAATATCCTCTCAACAGGTGCAGAGGAAACAGGTATGGCCAGATATTTGCATGCAAGTACAGCAAGGTTTGGGAAGTGATTTTTGTTTTCTTTCCAGAACAACAAAGGGTTGGTACCCTCTACCAAACATGGGGCACTCAAGTAAACTGGGAGCTCATGTGAGGATGCATCAATTGGCAGAGAAGTTGTTTGGGTATCCATGTAGGAAAAGAGTCTGGGGCGTTTGTGTGGTTGGATATTAATGGCAGACGTGGCTTCTGGACATATAGAATCAACTTTTGCAGCGAGGAGGTTTCTGATTGTGTTCTGCTCTTCACCGTTACCCTAGTCTAGCTTAAATCTTAGATCAAGAGTTGCAGCCATCTGGAAGCACTCCATATCTTCAAATTTTAGAAGTTGCCTCTCGAGTGCAGTTCGTAAGTGTGACAGAAACTTCTTGTTCCAAGTAATTTTGGCATCGTTAATGGCATGTCTCAGTCCTCTCACACAAGGAATGACATAGCTTGATGTTACAGCTTTTTCTGCCTGACAGCGGTCTGTGGCCTCCTCAAAGGGTTCTAAAAATCTCACAAAGTTCCTGAATGATTTTGAGTTCGTATGGTGATAGCTGAATTGCCCCCAGTGCAGCTAACTGGGTTATCAAAGGTGGGCCATATTTCTCACTGTCTATGATGTGAGGCATGTAAAAGAACCATTGCTGACTTTCGTAAAGAGTAGGCTGCAAAGCCGTTGGCGTGTTTCTGTCCCTTGCTAAAGGGTTGTGACAGGAAGGGCATCTGACGTAAAAAAACCTATGTGTAACCCATATAAATACATGGTTACTAATTTTATTGGAAAAAAACCCTAATTTCCAACGCTCCCTGAAAGCACTATAGTTTTCCTAGTCCCCTTAAACGCATCATAAGCACATGCTGCATGCACCTAGCTAAGCACAGCAGAGCATGCTGCAGAGCAGGACACACAGAGAGCACCCGACAAGCTACACAAGTGAGTCAAACGATCCAAAATGTGTTTAAGTGAACTTTTAACAAGTTTAACTAAGTTTATGTACTTTTCAGAGCCTTGTATGTGTTTTGTTCTCTCTCAATCAAACCGGGTGGAGTGTTTGTTTTCTTGGAAACTCCGGTGAGTCATTACAACATGAAGCGATCTTAAAAACCTATGCTAACTTTACACATGGTGAACCTATGCTAACTTTACACATGGTGACTTTTAAAACTGTGTGCACTATTTTTTGTCTCTAAAAAGCTAAAACCAGTCGGAGTACACAACAAAGATTGTGCTGTGCACAAAATGAGCCTTACATTTTACTTTTCTAAATGCTTTTGTTGAAGCACTTTTGCTAATGCACTAAAGTAGTGCAGATAAGCACTTTTGTTTGTATTACATTCCATTCAGTGCCTTTCATGCACTTTTGTCATTTCATGTATGTGTTATTTCATAGAAATAAGTTGTTAAAAACAATTAAGTTACAAACTTGAAATAATTTAATTTCATCTGCCTTGAAAAAAGGGTTAAATAAATATTGTGGTTGTTTGTTATGCTACATAGCAATACATTTTGAATTCATGGAAGTAAAACCAGCGTTAAAACAGCAATGTAAAAGAATTTGAACATTTTATGAGATCTCATTTTATTTAGAAACTACTGTTAAGAAATATTTTATTCATTGTGTCTGTACTGCATGTGCAGACTGGATTTTTAGTGGATCTGGATCTGATCTTGAAGCTGGTTTCGGACACGGATGGAGAGCTAAACCCAGTGAGAACTCTTGGCAGATCCAGAAGCAGTGTGGCCAACTGCTCTCTGGATGCGAGAGTAGATCTACAGACCCAACCACTTCAAATCACAGGATCCCAGATAAGAACAAATAAAACACCTTTATCCCAAACGGATCACAATCCTGGAAAAGACCTCCCGAATTCACACAAATCAAACCTTAAGGAATCGAACCTTAGAGACTCTAAGCCTATTTTATTTTTATTTTGTAAAGAGCGTTCTACAACATTGTTTGCACTGTTTCTTGTGCTATTGTAAATTGTAATAAATCTGCTGGCTGTTCAACTTTAAATCTCCACAATTCATTCTACTCCTCTAGAACCTTGCATATAATCTAGCACAGCTATATCAAGCGGGTGTTACATCTGCCAAATCAAATGATTCGCTGTGGCGACTCCTGAGAAAGGGAAAAAGCCAAAAGAGAAGATGGTGATAGCTGAATTGGGCAGTGTAACTCAGCAAGGACATCATTTGGAACTTTAAGAACTGACCTAAGCATCTTCAATTGGCTATTCCAGCGTGTGACAAGTTCCAGCAGGTTGAAGTTTGTGCATTCCCTCCAAGACCTCTGCAGCATGAGTGGATTTGTGACAAAATGCAACTCACTTCTGAACCTTACCTGGAAGCCTTTTTATAGAGGCAGCATCATCCAAAGCGTCACGCAGTACCAGTTGGAGAGTGTGGGTAAAACATGGTAGTCTCTCAGGTGGAAAGTACATCATTTCCTCATCTACATTGACCACCTCTACACTGGCATCATCAGCCTCCTTATCTTCTCCATCACTCTTACTGTCACTCACATGCACTGGTGGAAAACGAGTGAAGGCCTTTATCGTGTTGGAGGCATTGTCCATTGTGATGAAAGACACTTTGCTCTGAATGTTGTAACTGCACAGTACTTGGTCATAAAACTGGCAAATATTTTCCGCCGTGTGTCTACCTTTAAAACGCTAACAGCTCAGCATCACACTCTGCAGGTTGTAATCATCCGTGAAATGGCCAGTCATTCCTAAAATTACCTCATTGATCTGTTAGACCCTAAGTCAATTCTTCTTCTTTTTCTTTCGGCTGTTCCCTTCAGGGGTCGCCACAGCAAATGATCTGCCTCCATCTCTCCCCATCCTCTGCATCTTCTACTCTTACTCCAACGACCGTCATGTCCGCCTTCACCACATCCATAAATCTTCTCTTTGGTCTTCCTCTGGGCCTTCTGCCTGGTAGTTCCAACCTCAGCATCCTACTACCAATATACTCACTATCCCTCCTCTGTACATGTCCAAACCATCTCAATCTAGCCTCTCTGACTTTGTCTCCAAAACATCTAACATGTGCTGTCCCTCTGATGTACTTGTTTCTGATCCTATCCATCCTCGTTACTCCCAAAGAAAACCTCAACATTTTCATCTCTGCTACCTCCAACTCTGACTCCTGTCTTTTCCCCAGTGCCACTGTCTCTAAACCATACAACATTGCTGGCCTCATCACCGTCTTGTACACTTTTCCCTTCATTCTTGCCGATACTCTCCTATCGCACATCACACCGGACACTTTTCTCCATCCATTCCAACCTGCCTGCACACGCTTCTTCACCTCTTTTCCACACTCTCCATTGCTCTGGATTGTTGAGCCTAAGTACTTAAAATCCTCCATCTTCTTTATCTCTGCCCCCTGTAACCTCACCGTTCCTCTTGGGTCCTTGTCGTTCACACACATGTATTCGGTTTTACTGAGACTAACCTTCATTCCCCTCCTTTCCAGGGCATATCGCCACCTCTCCAGATTTTCCTCCACTTGTTCTCTGCTCTCACTACAGATCACGATGTCATCTGCAAACATCATAGTTCATGGAGATTCTTGTCTAACCTCATCTGTCAGCCTGTCCATCACCATAGCAAACAAGAAGGGGCTCAGAGCTGACCCTTGATGCAGTCCCACCTCCACCTTGAACTCTTCTGTCACACCGACAGCACACCTCACCACTGTCTTACATCTCTCATACATGTCCTGCACCACTCTAACATACTTCTCTGCCACCCCAGATTTCCTCATACAATACAGTTCCTCTCTCGGCACCCTGTCATATGCTTTCTCCAGATCCACAAAGGAACAATGCAGCTCCTTCTGACCTTCTCTGTACTTCTCTATTAACATCCTCAAAGCAAACACTGCATCTGTGGTGCTCTTTCTTGGCATGAAACCAAACTGTTGTTCACAAATGCTGACCTCTGCCCCTCGTCTAGCTTCCACTATTCTTTCCCATAACTTCATTGTATGGCTCATCAACTTTATCCCTCTGTAGTTGCCACAACTCTGTACATCTCCCTTGTTCTTAAAAATGGGCACAAGCACACTTCTCCTCCATTCCTCCGGCATCTGCTCACTTTCTAAGACCTTGTTGAATAAGACCATAAGTCAATTGTGAGGCAAATATGGCCAGCATTTGTCATGGCATTTCACAGATGGTCTTTTACAGCTTTTTCAGGCTGTGGTATGAGGCTATCTCTGAGAGCTTTTCGATTAGAAACTGTAAATGCTGGTTGTGCAAGCTGGAACATGAAGTCCTTATAGTCAACTGTAGAGAGGGGATTGGAAATCAGACTAACAATGCTATCTGTCGAGCCATTTGATTTTTATTGGTTGAGGACCACTTAGATGTTGATGGTTGGTCATAATTTTGAGTTGAACTGTAATTCCATATATAGGGCCTATATGTATAGTGCCATCTGTTGATCATACTAATTTAAACTTCTTTCCCCCATTCTCCTGAGTGTATTCTGTTCACATAACTTATTTGTATATAGGCTGCACACAATGGTTGCCATAATTATCCATACAGACATACATACATTAAAAATTACAAATATGTCACTTTACCTGGAGGTGTCGTTTGAAATTTGAGGTTGTCTTTATGGAACCACAGACCGGAGTATTACAGTGATTGCAGATTGCTTTGTGGTTTCCATTTGTTGTGGGAATTGGCTCACCAAAATGAATGAGCACAGATGTCCTTTTAGTTGTGTCATCATTTTGCATAGTGCTGTAATAAGAAAACTCAAAAATACAAGCCAGCTACTGTAGCAGTCTACCCAAAACAAAATGTCAGAAATGTTTGGACTACCACTTTGAATACTAGGATAAGTACAGCATTCTGGGAAATGAAGTCTTTTTTCCCCTAATTTTACACCATTTCAATGTTTACCATTTTAAGGATCAGTTTTATGAATATGTATATATTTGTAGTGACAAATTGTGGTACAAATGGGCCTATTTTCTGTTAACAAATATAAAAATTGTGCTATAGACATAAGGGAAGGCCCTATATTAATACACTGTATGAATTAAATACATTTTGCAATCATATAAGTCTGTACAGAATCATTGTTTAACTGTACTTTCATTATCATGAATTTCTCCGAATTTCATGGAATTACAATTCTACTTCCTGCAATTTGAATTGCAATTCTATTTCCTGTTTTGAATTTCAATTCAAATTCATATTGAAATTCAACAATTGAATTGGAATTTGGGGGTCATTCTCAATTCAATTTTGTATTTTGCCCAAGTCTGATAGATAGCTTTAGTGTTTTAGCGCTATCTTTAGCTTTAGTACTGTATCAACAACTTCCGGACTTCCCTAGGACAGCTTTATTAGGGTGAAACATAAAGCACAAGCTTGATGAGCAACTAGGCTTGGGTGTAAAAGCCCAAACAGACCTTAAATAGTACCAACAATTTCCGGACTTCCCCAGAACATACATAGTATCAACAACTTCCGGACTCCTGGAAGTCACGAACTTTTCCTCCCTCTCGGTCTCGTCTTGTCTCGCGCGTTTCTCGAGTTCGACTTCTGGTTTTTGTTCGGTTTCCCGGATGGAAGAACTCACGGATTTTTTGTTCGGATTCCGATTTGTTCGGACTCGAGAGCATTCAGATTTCGTGGCTCCAGTGTATGTAATATTATACATAGGGTTTTAAAACCACAGATTTTTGGGATCCGCAGGTGGGGGCGGAACGTAACTCTCGAGAATAACGGGGGCTTTCTGCATTCCACAAATTTGCCAGCCGGTTTCACTGCAGCGAGATGGCTCCCAGGTCTACTCCTGTGTGGATACACTTGTGCTTTTGGAGCTGAATCTGCCAAGTAAAATTCTTCCCACATTGATAACAGTAATACGGCTTCTCTCCGGTGTGGATACGCTCATGCTGTTCAAGAACAACCTGCCAAGTAAAACACTTCCCGCACTGTTCGCAGTAATACGGCTTCTTTCTGGTATGGAGGCGCTCATGCTGTTGGAGATTACTCTTCAGACTAAAACACTTTTCACACTGTTCACAGTAATACGACTTTTCTCCTGTGTGGACACGCTCATGCTTTTGAAGATGAATCTGCTGAGTAAAACTCTTCCCACACTGATCACAGTAATATGGCTTCTCTCCTGTGTGGATACGCTCATGCTGTGTGAGAGTACTCTTCTGACTAAAACGCTTCCCGCACTGTTCACAGGTATACGGCTTCTCTCCTGTGTGGACACGTTCATGTTGCTGGAGATGACACTTTAGACTAAAACTTGTCCCACACTGTTCACAGGTATACGGCTTCTCTCCTGTGTGGATGCGCTTATGCCGCTGGAGATTACACTTCAGACTAAAACTCGTCCCACACTGTTCACAGGCATACGGCTTCTCTCCCGTGTGGACACGCGTATGCCGCTGGAGATGACACTTCAGACTAAAACTCGTCCCACACTGTTCACAGGTATACGGCTTCTCTCCTGTGTGGACACGCTTGTGCTGCTGGAGATGACACTTCTGACTAAAACTCATCCCACACTGTTCACAGGTATACGGCTTCTCTCCTGTGTGGATACGCTTATGCCGCTGGAGATGACACTTCAGACGAAAACTCATCCCACACTGTTCACAGGTATACGCCTTCTCTCCTTGGTGGATATGGTTACGCTTTTTCAAAACGGTACTTTTATGAAATCCTCTCTGACACACCAAGCAGTGATTCATCTGAAAAACACCATAGTGATATGACATGATTAAATAATACTTAAAAAATATGTACCTTTATCATTACGGAACTGTTATTGAAATATCAACAATATTGCATTACATCGTGGCTACAAAAATCACTCACATTCAATCTCAATTTAATAATAATAATAATAATAAGAAGAAGAAGAAAACTACTACTACTACTACCACCACCACCAACAATAATAATAACGTAATTTGTTTTTTAATTCCTGAAGTCCACAGACAAGCAACCTGCAGAGATGAGTTTTTCCTTTTTAATTAGATTAAAACAATATTGGAATGTTATAAAAATATATAAGATAGTATATAAGTGTAAACAAACAATGAACAATATTGAATCATTCAATCAAAACAATTTGCAAGCCTATTCTACAAAATGTGGACATTTTCCTCATGACTGCTGAATACGGCCTTAATTACACTAGAAATCACACTTTTAAGTAATACCAGAACATGGAAACAAAAAACGTGGGGATGTAGTTGTGATTTTTTTTACCATATAAAAAAGTATTGGATGCAAGTATGCCAACATTCATCAAAATCCTTCCCAGATGCATGGGGAATAGTTAAGATGAGGGAAGAGAATGGGACGACCCAAAAAATAATGGGATGGTACAGGAAACTACCACCAGTGCTACAACATCAATGGTGCCCTTAACAGATGTATGGAGGCTATGTGGAGGAATGAGGCTGAAAAAGTCATTACCGGTTTCATGGTCAGCATGAGGGTAATGATAATTTAAGCATTCACGCTTCAGTTTTGTTTCATTAAAAATGTTCAATCAAATGAAAACTATACACACTACAAACAGAAAAGTTTCATTCAGTAACAAAACAAAGCACTGTGTGCCTTAGTGGAACAAGTGACCACTACAGCACCATGACTGTAAAACAGGAAGGCATTGGATTGCTTAATGGCAAAAAAAAAGGGGTATATGTGTACCTTTTCTGAAAACTCTGCTGTACTTGTCTTCCAAGTAACACAACCCCAGGAGGTTCCTTTTATCTAGCAATGGAGAAGTTCGGAAGCCTAGGACAAGAGGTAAAACAAAATTCAGGATTTGTAATGTCCTCTATTATATAGTGCAGCAACCTTTTTGGCAGTTAGGAAGCATGGTTAGTAAAAATGGCTATCAATGTAGAAATAGTACTTCCACTAATACACTTTTTGATGCGCTGTCTACTCTCCCCCCACCCCAGTGAGAGGACTATGTACAAGTCCTCACTTAACGATGGGGTTACGTTCTGTAGACCCTGTCAAGCAATTCCGTCGTTAAATGAACCCCGTTTTAGTAGACATTTTGCTTGCTTTGTATTTGTACAGTCGGCTACTGTAGTGCATACGTATAGGCCATTGATACTGTACTGTACTTCTTTACCTTTTCTCTTTCTTTACTTTCTATTGGCTTTTTTAAAAATAAGTGTAAACTTTTAAGAATACATTAAATGTTTAATTTGTCTCTTTCATTTAGCTTTTGCGTGTCTATGAGCATATAAACAAAAGTTAGGCAAGCCTACATTGCATAGGTAGAGGTAAACTGGTTAGCAGTGTGGTAGACTTCCGACTGAGTAGTGAGTGAGTATGTGTATGCGTGTGTGTGAGTAGGGAGGTGGGATGGGAGATGTTGCCGACACTGGGTATGCACGAACATACGTATACAGTAGGCCCTCAATATTCGCTGGGGTTCGATTTCAGCACCTCCAGCGAATGAAGATAATCCCATAATCAAGATAATCCGAGAGTTCTGTACCCGGAAGTAAAACCCCATGTATTATATTACATGTGCGGATGAGCAACCAGAAGTAAAATACTATGTACAGACGCTTCCCAACTTACGTAAGGTGAAAAAAACATAAGTTGTTACTGTATGTTCCAGTGACGTATGACGTTCATACTGTACTATACACCCATAAATATCATTACCGTATCGCAAACACTTCTAAATCAATTATTATAAACATAACACTGTAAAATAATATAAAATATATCAAATAATATCAATATTAATTTCAAATAAATTAAATTCAAGCAAAATAATTTCAAATAGATAAATTTTAATCAAATTCACTAATCAAATATCAAATAGAGCATCAAATATCACCTTTAACATGCTCTCTGATGAGATCTTTCTGCTTGCAAATGGTGGACAGAGCCATTTGGAAGAAACATGCAACATTCACATGTTTTTCACCAGCATCGATTTTCTTGATAATAGCCATCTTCGTTTCGAACGAGATGGCTTGCCGCTTTTTCTGATTACCACTATCACTAGTAGGCTTACGTTTCTGACCAACCATATTTGCTCAGGGTTACAAAGGTCCACAAAACAGTGTAAACACAAAGATAACAGAGACGACGTCTTAACACAAGGGTAAGACGCAGTGAACTGGGAAGAAGGAGGGCACGTTCAGTCTGTCGTTTGTAAACAATGGACGCAGCGTCATGCAGAAGTAGCATATTATGTCAGCGTACTACGTAGGTAACGCTCGTACTACGTACAAAGAGCACGCTAAACTCAACTTTTTTTTTTTTTTTTAAACGTAAAATCGAAAAATACGTAAAATGAATGAACGAAAGTCGGGGAGCATCTGTATCTATTACATGCGCTAAAATATAAACATTATACAGCATATACTGTTGTAAAGCACAAATATTAAAGTGTTTTTCAATTATTATTCCAGTACAGTACAGAAGTCAATGTTGAGAATGTTTGTGTGTGTGATTTTTGCATTGTTTAACAAACGATACCAAAAGGATAAATTTTATTACGCCTCATGTCCTTTTACATTGAATGTGTCATCTCTAAGAGGGTGCTGCCTAGAGGGCGTCAAAGTCAAATTGTTTCTTTGTTCATTTTAATTTGTTTTATTTGTTGTTTTGTTTGTTCATGTTTTGCACTATGCTCACAACATGGGACATATTTTTAAAATGAATATGTATATTTAAGTAATAGCAGGTAAAACAATCAAAGGGGAGGAAAAAAGTGACAAAAATTAAAAACTACATGAGGCTGAACAGGTCCTTTCTTCAACAGGAAGGTATTATATTATTATAGAATAAGTTTGGACATGTACAGAGGAGGGATAGTGAGTATATTAGTAGTAGGATGCTGAGGTTGGAACTACCAGGCAGAAGGCCGAGAGGAAGACCAAAGAGAACAGTTATGGATGTGGTGAAGGAGGACATGAAGGTAGTTGGTGTAAAAGAAGAAGATGCAGAGGATAGGGTGAGATGAAGGCAGATGATTCGCTGTGGCGACCTCTGAAGGGAACAACTTCCTTCAAGAGGAGAGGTGCTCAAGGTCTTCTTTGATTTCCATACATGGAAGAAGAAGAGTTTAAATGACAGGATGAAAGAAACAGTTGCAATGATCCTGCCAATTTGAGAACCAGCACAAATACCAACAAGGGCTAAGAATCATATCTGGGAACAACTGCGGCATCTTCACAGAGAATGGCAAGGCCTGAAAAAGAATATCAGCAGGAAGTCAGCAACAGAAGAAAGCGTGAAGAATTCAAGGAATCTTTGAACAATGTATTTGATATCACACACGAGCAGGCCATGGCGATGATCTTTTTCTTTTCCTTTCGGCTGTTCCCTTCAGGGGTCGCCACAGCAAACCATCCACCTCCATCTCGCCCTGTCCTCTGCATCTTCTTCTTTTACTCCAATGACCTTCATGTCTTCCTTCACCACATCCATAAATCTCTTTTTGGTCTTCCTCAAGGCCTTCTGCCTGGTAGTTCCAACCTCAGCATCCTACTATGAATATACTCACCATGTCCAAGCCATCTCAATCTAGCCTCTCTGACTTTGTCTCCAAAACGTCTTACATGTGCTGTCCCTCTGATGTGCTCATTCCTGATCCTATCCATCCTCGTTACTCCCAAAGAGAACCTCCACATTTTCATCTCTGCTACCTCCAGCTCTGCCTCCTGTCTTTTCCCCAGGGCCACTGTTTCTAAACCATACAACATCGCTGGCCCCATCACCATCTTGGACACTTTTCCTTTCATTCTTGCTGATACCCTCCGATCACACATCACTCCGGACACTTTTCTCCAACCATTCCAACCTGCCTGCACATGCTTCTTCACCTCTTTTCCACACTCTCCACTTCTCTGGATTGTTGACCATAAGTACTTAAAATCCTCCACCTTCCTTATCTCTGCCCCTGTAACATCACCGTTCCTCTTGGGTCCTTAACATTCACACACATGTATTCTGTTTTACTGAGGCTAACTTTCATTCCCCTCCTTTCCAGGGCATACCTCCACCTCTCTAGATTTTCCTCCACTTGTTCTCTGCTCTCACTACAGATCACAATGTCATCTGTAAACATCATAGTCCATGGAGATTCTTGTCTAACCTCGTCTGTCAGCCTGTCCATCACCATAGCAAACAAGAAGGGGATCAGAGCTGACCCTTGATGCAGTCCTACCTCCACCTTGAACTCTTCTGTCACATCGACTGCACACCCCACCACTGTCTTACATCTCTCATACATGTCCTGCACCACTCTAACATACTTCTCTGCCACTCCAGACTTCCTCATACAATACCACAGTTCCTCTCTCGGCACCCTGCCATATGGTTTCTCCAGATCCACAAAGGCACAATGCAGCTCTGTCTGACCTTCACTGAACTTCTCTATGAACATCCTCAAGGCAAACACTGCATCTGTGGTGCTCTTTCTTGGCATGAAACCAAACTGTTGTTCACAAATGCTGACCTCTGCCCTTAGTCTGGCTTCCACTATTCTTTCCCATAACTTCATTGTATGGCTCATCAATTTTATCCCTCTGTAGTTGCCACAACTCTGCACGTCGCCCTTGTTCTTAAAAATGGGCACCAGCACACTTCTTCCTCCATTCCTCTGGCATCCTCTCACTTTCCAAGACCTTGTTGAATGTTCTTGTCAGGAAATCTACTGTTACCTCTCCTAGACACTTCCATACCTCTACCGGTATGTCGTCATCTTTTCCTTTCGGCTTTTCCCTTCAGGGGTCGCCACAGCGAATCATCTGCCTCCATCTCACCCTATCCTTTGCATCTTCTTCTCTTACACCAACGACCTTCATGTCCTTCTTCACCACATCCATGAATCGTCTCTTTGGTCTTCCTCTAGGCCTTTTGCCTGGTAGTTCCAGCCTCAGCATCCTATTACCAATATACTCACTATCCCTCCTCTGTACATGTCCAAACCATCTCAATCTAGCCTCTCTGACTTTCTCTCCAAAACGTCTTACATGTGCTGCCCTCTGATGTGCTCATTCCTAATCCTATCCATCCTCGTTACTCCCAAAGAGAACCTCAACATTTTCATCTCTGCTATCTCCAACTCTGCCTCCTGTCTTTTCCCCAGGGCCACTGTTTCTAACCCATACAACATTGCTGGCCTCAACACCGTCTTGTACACTTTTCCTTTCATTGTTGCCGATACTCTCCGATCACACATCACACCGGACACTTTTCTCCAACCATTCCAACCTGCCTGCACACGCTTCTTGACCTCTTTTCCACACTCTCCATTGCTCTGGATTGTTGAGCCTAAGTACTTAAAATCCTCCACCTTTCTTATCTCTGCTCCCTGTAATCTCACCGTTCCTCTTTGGTCCTTGTCATTCATGCACATGTATTCTGTCTTACTGAGGCTAATCTTCATTCCCCTCCTTTCCAGGGCATACCTCCACCTCTCTAGATTTTCCTGCACTTGTTCTCTCACTACAGATCACAATGTCATCTGCAAACATCATAGTCCATGGGGAATCTTGTCTAACCTCATCTGTCAGCCTGTCCATCACCATAGCAAACAAGAAGGGGCTGAGAGCTGACCCTTGATGCAGACCCACCTCCACCTTGAACTCTTCTGTCACACCGACAGCACACCTCACCACTGTCTTACATCTCTCATACATGTCCTGCACCACTCTAGCATACTTCTCTGCCACTCCAGACTTCCTCATGCAATACCACAGTTCTTCTCTCGGCACCCTGTCATATGCTTTCTCCAGATCCACAAAGGCACAATGCAGCTCCCTCTGACCTTCTCTGTACTTCTCCATTAACATCCTCAAGGCAAACACTGCATCTGTGGTGCTCTTTCTTGGCATGAAACCAAACTGTTGTTCACAAATGCTGACCTCTGCCCTTAGTCTAGCTTCCACTATTCTTTCCCATAACTTCATCGTATGGCTCATCAACTTTATCCCTCTGTAGTTGCCACAACTCTGCACGTCTCCCTTGTTCTTAAAAATGGGCACCAGCACACTTCTCCTCCATTCCTCTGGCATCCTCTCAGTCTCTAAGACCTTGTTAAATGTTCTTGTCAGAAAATCTACTGCTACCTCTCCTAGACACTTCCATACCTCCACCGGTATGTCATCAGGACCAACTGCCTTTCCATTCTTCATCCTCTTCTATGCCCTCCTCACTTCACCCTTACTAATCTTTGCTACTTCCTGGTCCTCAACAGTCACCTCTTCTACTCTTTTTTCTCTCTCATTTTCCTCATTCATCAGCTCTTCAAAGTACTCTTTCCATCTTCCCAGCACACTTCTGTCATCAGTCAATACATTTCCCTCTGTGTCCTTTATCAATCTAACTTGCTGCACGTCCTTCCCATCTCTATTTCTCTGCTGTGCCAACCTGTATAAACCATTTTCTCCCTCCTTACTTTCCAACCGAGCATACAAGTCATCAAACGCGCTCTGTTTGGCCTTTGACACTGCTACCTTTGCCTTACGCTGTGTCTCCCTGTACTCCTGTTTACTCTTTTCAGTTTTCTCAATGTCCCATTTCTTCTTAGCTAATCTCTTCCTTTGTACACACTCCTGCACTTCCTCATTCCACCACCAAGTCTCCTTATCTACTTTCCTTCCAGATGACACACCAAGTATTCTCCTACCTGTCTCCCTGATCACATTAGCTGTAGTTGTCCAGTCATCTGGAAGCACTTCCTGACCACCCAAAGCCTGTTTCAACCCCTCCTTGAAGACAACACGACACTCTTCCTTTTTCAACTCCCACCACTTTGTCTTCTGCTCTGCCTTTGCCTTCTTCACCATCAGCATCATCCTGCACACCACCATCCTATGCTGTTTGGCAACACTCTCACCCGCTACTACTTTGCAGTCACTGACTTCCTTTAAATTACATCGCCTGCACAAGATGTAGTCTACCTGTGTGCTCCTACCTCCACTTTTATAAGTCACCCTATGCTCCTCTCTCTTCTGGAAGAAAGTATTCACCACAGCCATTTCCATCATTTTTGCAAAATCTACCAACATCTGTCCTTCATGCTCCTGTCCTGGATACCAAACCTACCCATCACTTCCTCGTCCCCTCTGTTTCCTGCACCAACATGTCCATTGAAGTCTGCCCCAATGACCACTCTTTCACCTCTGGGGGTACTCTGCATCACTTCATCTAACTCACTCCAGAATTTCTCCTTCTCTTCTAGCTCACATCCTGCCTGTGGGGCAGAAGCACTAACAACATTGAACATCACGCCTTCAATTTCTAACTTGAGACTCATCACTCTGTCGGACACTCTTTTCACTTCTAGAACATTCCTGACAAACCCCTCCTTCAAGATGACTCCAACATCATTTCTCTTCCCATCCACACCATGAAAAAACAACTTAAACCCTGCTCCTAAGCTTCTAGCTTTGCTACCTTTCCACCTGGTCTCCTGAACACACAGTATGTCCAGCTTCCTCCTCTGCATCATGTCAGCCAGCTCTCTACCGTTTCCTCTTCTCTCTCTGCCTACGGACATGCCTCCTGCCTCTCCTTCCACCTCTCCTTCTTTCACCTCTCCTTCTTCGACCAACAGTCGTCCAATTTCCACCAGTACCCTGTTGGTTGAACACACTGATGGCGGTTGTTGTTAACCCGGACCTCGACTGAACTGGTATGAAATAACTATTGACGGTTCGCATTGTGTATTTTGGCCAAAAGTTTTATGCCGGATGGCCTTCTTGTCGCAACCCTCTGCATTTATCCAGGCTTGGGGCGTGAGGACGGACACTTGTTTGTGCCCATCCTCACGGCTGCATTCAAAATTTAGACACACCCTAATGCTTACAAACGTCTTGTTTGTCATATTGCATACAAGTTGATAAAAGTGGGCCTTGAAAGTGCAATCAAGAGATCCCTCACTTTCCATGGTTAATTGGGAACGAGATCCCAATTTGACCACCGAAATCCGCAAAGTGCCTTTGTGGATCTGGAGAAAGCATATGACAGGGTGCCGAGAGAAGAACTGTGGTATTGCATGAGGAAGTCGGGAGTGGCAGAGAAGTATGTTAGAGTGGTGCAGGACATGTATGAGAGATGTAAGACAGTGGTGAGGTGTGCTGTCGGTGTGACACAAGAGTTCAAGGTGGAGGTGGGACTGCATCAAGGGTCAGCTCTCAGCCCCTTCTTGTTTGCTATGGTGATGGACAGGCTGACAGATGAGGTTAGACAAGATTCCCCATGGACTATGATGTTTGCAGATGACATTGTAATCTGGAGTGAGAGCAGAGAACAAGTGCAGGAAAATCTAGAGAGGTGGAGGTATGCCCTGGAAAGGAGGGGAATGAAGATTAGCCTCAGTAAGACAGAATACATGTGCATGAATGACAAGGACCAAAGAGGAACGGTGAGATTACAGGGAGCAGAGATAAGGAAGGTGGAGGATTTTAAGTACTTAGGCTCAACAATCCAGAGCAATGGAGAGTGTGGAAAAGAGGCCAAGAAGCGTGTGCAGGCAGGTTGGAATGGTTGGAGAAAAGTGTCCGGTGTGATGTGTGATAGGAGGGTATCGGCAAGAATGAAAGGAAAAGTGTACAAGACAGTGTTGAGGCCAACGATGTTGTATGGGTTAGAAACAGTGGCCCTGGGGAAAAGACAGGAGTCAGAGTTGGAGGTAGCAGAGATGAAAATGTTGAGGTTCTCTTTGGGAGTAACGAGGATGGATAGGATCAGGAATGAGCACATCAGAGGGACAGCACATGTAAGACGCTTTGGAGACAAAGTCAGAGAGGCTAGATTGAGATGGTTTGGACATGTACAGAGGAGGGATAGTGAGTATATTGGTAATAGGATGCTGAGGCTGGAACTACCAGGCAAAAGGCCTAGAGGAAGACCAAAGAGACGATTCATGGATGTGGTGAAGGAGGACATGAAGGTCGTTGGTGTAAGAGAAGAAGATGCAAAGGATAGGGTGAGATGGAGGCAGATGATTCGCTGTGGCGACCCCTGAAGGGAAAAGCCGAAAGGAAAAGAAGAAGTTTTGTGGCATTTTCCTGAACTTTTCCCCGATTCTTCCTTAATTTCCTTATTTTTGAATTCAATGAATATTTATTGATTTATTTACTTATTAAAAACCGTGATGCACTGAAGCCGCATGAATTGAAGCGAAAAGTCGCGAGGGATCACTGTATTTGTCATTGAAAGGTCTTCAAAAGGTACTTGAATTTTATCAAGCCTTGGCTATATCAACCCTGTTAGTGAATAAAGCGCTTTGGGGTTCCTGACCAGAAGTAAGAGAAGCTTCAGGACGTTTGAGCTTAAATAACGATTAAAAACACTAAAAAAATTAATGACATGTGCGCGAATGAGGAAAAAAGGGGCGATTCTGCAACCAATCAGCAGGAGGAAGTAAAAAGCTCTCAGCCATTGGCTAAATTTGAATCACGTGACCGTTAGTTCTGGGTTTGTCACCAATCCGCGCGAATGCGGGGGAAGGGTGGTGAGCGCAAAACAGAGAATGGTCAAGGGCCGACTGTACCCACTTGTGGTTAAGACCTTGCCCGGGGGTCTTGGCACAGTGGGGGTGTAACTGAGATTTGAACATACAACCTCCCGATCTTGAGCGCAGCACCCTAACCACTACGCCATCCTCCCACCTTGACAGGGGAGAAGTTTAAAAAGGTTTACGTTGTCAGGCGCAGATCACTTTCCCCTGAACGGACTTCAGTCCCAATACACTACAGGCAAGCTATCCATCACATAAATTTAAAAATAAACTCTTCATAAAAGTTTTAATAAATATTACATACCCCAAATTTGTACTCGATACGCGGCAAACCGTTTTCCTTCCAAGCTCGCAGATCCAGGACTCGTACTTTTTCACAAACATGCCCCAACTACGTGTTTATTTCGTCCTCATTCTTTTCGTTTTCTATTTCTTCTTCGTTTTGTTTTATGACTTGTGTCAAACAGCTATTTGATGCATTACCGCCACCAAGTGGTATAGAGTGTGAATCATAATTTATTTTATTTTTTTAGTCGAGGACTGTATTTATTTTTGATCGAAACATCTCTCAGGTGGAACGATGCATTACTTTCGTTTTTCTATTTTATTTTATCGAAGAACAATGTCCAGCACAAGGCAGGGTGTACAAACACACTCATTAACAGTATGACAAGATCCAAGTATGTAAAATTACAGAAAAATGGCAGAAATAGAGAATCAACTAAAAAAAGACCGAAAAAAAAACGAAAAAAATATTTCATATATACAGTATATCATTGCAAGTAAAGCAGCACTGATAAGTATGAAACAAAATACAAAGGAGCACAAAGGAGTAAGGCATTGAAAAAAAAAAAAAGCAGGGTATCACAAACAATAGAGTATCTCCTGAGCATTCTTCAGGGATTCAGGGGTTTATAAGCTGCAAAGTTACTGATTAAAATATTCAAAAGACTGAGTGCCACCTTTTCACGAGCAAGAATGGATGTGGCATTTACCTAAAATAATAACAACAAGATTAATGGTATCAGATGTTATTGTCCAAACAGTCCACGTAATAAATTATATCATAGTAAGAAATCAGAGATGGTATCTATTTTTAAAGAAAGCCAACAATGAATGTCTGACCAAAACAGACCCACATGAGGACAAAGGGAAAAGACATGATCAATAGTTCCACAAAATGAGAGGAACACAAAGGACAGGAGTCATCCTCAAATTCAAATCCCTTCACAAAAAAAACCATTAACATTAATAAGTTGATGATATAATTTTAAAATAAGGGTTTTCTGGCTTTAGGTGGAATAGGGAAAGATAAATTAAAGGTGAATGGCTTTTTCATTAACAAAGACTCGATGTTATTTTTGAAAAAACAAGTAGAAATCCCCAAAACATTTTGTTTAAAGGCAATTTCATACAATCATCATCATCATCATCATCATCACCTTCCACTTCTTCCGGGGTCACGTGGCAGTGGCAGAAACCTAAGCAAAGAGGTCCAGACATCCCTCTCCACAGCCACTTCCTCCAGCTCTTCCGGGGTGGTCACCAAGGCGTTCCCAGACAAGCCGAGAGACATCGTCCCTCCAGCATGTTCCAGGTCGACCCTTGGGGTCTCTTCCCAGTTGGACATGCCCGAAACACCGCACCAGGGAGGCGTTTGAGAGGCATTCTGACCAGATGCCCGAGCCACCTCAACTGGCCCCTTTTCCTGAGACAATAGGTACTGTTTGACGAACATAGGGTGGGAGCGCTTCAATTTTGCTTCATAAGGAACACAATGGGGCGGCACAGTGGTGTAGTGGTTAGTACATCCACCTCACAGCAAGAAGGTCCTAGGTTTTATTCCCAGCTCAGGTGTTTCTGTGTGGAGTTTGCATGTTCTCTCCGTGCTTGCGTGGATTTCCTCTGGGTACTCCAGATTCCTCCCACAGTCCAAAAACATGCGCAGTAAGTTAATTGGCTGTTCATTTTCACCAGTAGCTGTGAATGGTTGAGTGAATGTTGGCCCTGTGATGTCCTGGAGAGTTGTCCATGGTGTACCCCACCATCACCCGAAGTTGGCTGAGATGGGCACCAGCCTGCCCATGACCTGAATTAGGATGAAGTGGTTTAGAAAATGAATGGATGGAGGAACACAAAGGACTAAACTAACCTCATTCTTATGCTCCGCCCACAACTTCGATGGAAGGTCACATAAAGGAGGAAGTGATTGTTTCTGTGTGGCAGAGAGAAAACATTGATGAAGGGACATATAATAAAGATGAGAAAAAGACGCAGTATCCAGCATGGAGACCATGAGCTTGGAACCTGTGAAGTTAAGAGATAAACGCAACAGGTTTATAAGATCTCTTTCCAACAGATTAAAAGGGAAGGTCGGCATGTAGTCAAATTTGTGATGGAAATTAATGCTGGAGTCAGAGGGACAGGTCAACAAGAGGGGAGGAGTATAAATAGATACAACCAGTTCTATAGTGGTGGGTACACACCGGTACACTCCATGCACCCACTTGTTTTAGTTTCTGAGTTGTGTGTACTGACTTAATTTGGTCCTTGATTAAGTGGAATCAGGTATGTATGTTTAATGCCCTTGACTATTCGCGGTTTAGCACCCACGGTTTGAGTATTCACTGACTGGCGAACAACTGGCACATGATTCAAATTCAGCCAATGGCTGTCCTCCCTTCTTCTGATTGGTTGAGCTGATGTCCCACTGTTTTTTCCTCATTTGCACATAAGTTGTCAATGAGCCTCTTTTTTTGTGTGTGTTTTAATTACCAGTTAAGCTCTATGATATCACTCAAACGCTGTGCGTCTTCTCTGGCTAAGCGACAGAAAACGCTGGATGTCTCTTCTGAAGAAATAAGACTTTCTCCTGAGAAACGACAGTTTTCTCTGAACTGTTGTATTAAAATCTTTTTCAATTATTATTCTAGTACAGTACCTAAGTTCATGTTTATGCGTGAGATTTTATGTTCTGTAGCATGTTTAACAGACGATACCAAAAGGATAAACTTTGTTACAGTACTCTTCATGTCCTTTTACATTGAACTTGGAGTGACGTCTCCAAGATGGTGCTGCCCAGAGGGCGACGTCATGGAGTTCTCAGAGTCAAATTGTTTCTTTGTTTGTTTTATTTGTTGTTTTGTTTGTTCATGTTTTGCACTATGCTCGTCTACAACCGGTCGACAGCTATAAGATCGGAGTATTTTCGGGCGTGCATAACTAAGCAGAGCTAACATGCTATTAGCAGAGCTAACATGCTATGGTAGGCAGCTTAATGCAAGCCGCATTCCAGCTAGCAATAAGCCCAGGCGGGAAGGGGCCGAACGATGAGTCCGGTGCTTGGGATTGCAGGGGATGAAGGTCGTATAGCCGACTGGTATAATCACCGTATTGGGTGTACTCTCCTCGAGCCATGTTTCACAGAAACACAGTCCTGTAGATCACTCTGCGCTGCAATCTAATGCATGAAACTCATTCATCTTGTTTTGCAGGGAATGAACATTTTCAAGCAGTATGGCCGGAAGTGCTAACCAAGCCTCCGGGAACTCCACCTAGGCGGTTAGCATGGAGCTCCCATAGCATAGCTCATGATAGAAGTTCTCAGAGTCAAATTGTTTCTTTGTTCATTTGTTCATATTTTGCTCTATGCTCGTCCACGACCGGTCGACTCTACTACAGCTATAAGATCGGAGTATCTTCGGGCGTGTATAACTAAGCACACTCAACTGGGCTTGTTAGCCGGGATGCAGCGAGCAGAGCTAATATGCTAGTGTAGCCGGCTGGAGCAATCGCCTCATCGGGTGTACTCTCCTTGAGCCATGTTTCACAGAAACACAGTCTTGTAGATCCCGCTGCGCTGCAATCTGAGCATGAAGCTCATCTATCTTGTTTCGCAGGGACTGAACATTTTCAAGTAGTATGGCCGGAAGTGCGAACCAAGCCTCTGAGAACTCCGCCTGGGCTTCGCCGGTAACCGCTAGCATTGAGCTCCCATAGCATAGAAGCTCAAGATATAAGTTGTTGCGTGCTTAGTTGCCCGAAGCTGAAGCTGCTCATGGCTGTAGTAGGGTCGACCGATCATAGACGAGCATAGTGCAAAACATGAACAAACAAATAAAACAAATTAAAACAAACAAAGAAACAATTTGACTCTGAGAACTCCGAGACGTTGCCCTCTAGGCAGCGCCATCTTGGACATGTCACTCCAAGTTCAATGTAAAAGAACATGAAGCGTAATAAAGCTTATCCTTTTGGTATCGTTTGTTAAACATGTAACAGAACATAAAATCTCACGCACAAACATTTTAAGAATTAACTTAGGTACTGTACTGGAATAATAATTGAAAAAGACTTTAAAACGAGCGCTTTACAACAGTATATGCTGTATGTTTATATTTTATCATCAATAAAAATAAGAGTAAAAATTGACAAGTTTTTCTTAATCTTTACTATATTTTACTACATTAATACTGTATTAATGAGTAAGACTGTCTATAGAACGTGTTTAAGAAGCATATTTTAACGCATGTAATAGATACATAGTATTTTACTTCCGGCTGCTCATTCACGCATGTGACGTGTTACATGGGGTTTTACTTCCGGGTACAGAACTCGCGGATTATCTTGATTCGCGGGAGGGCTCGGAACCAAACCCCCGCAAATATCAAGGGCCTACTGTGTGTGTGTGTGTGTGTGTGTTATATAAATATATACTAGTCCTCAAAAAATTAGCAAATTGTGATAAAGTTCATTATTTTCTGTAATGTACTGATAAAAATTAAACTTTCATATATTTTAGATTCATTGCACACCAACTGAAATATTTCAGGTCTTTTATTGTTTTAATACTGATGATTTTGGCATACAGCTCATGAAAACCCAAAATTCCTATCTCAAAAAATTAGCATATCATGTTCAGGTACTCTAAACGAGCTATTAACCTAATCATCTGAATCAACCAATTAACTCTAAACACCTGCAAAAGATTCCTGAGGCTTTTAAAAACTCCCAGCCTGGTTCATTACTCAAAACCGCAATCATGGGTAAGACTGCTGACCAGAAGGCCATCATTGACACCCTCAAGCAAGAGGGTAAGAAATCTCTGAGCGAATAGGTTGTTCCCAGAGTGCTGTATCAAGGCACCTCAGTGGGACGTCTGTGAGAGGGAAAAAGTATGGCAGAAAACGCTGCACAACCAGAAGTGGTGACCGGACCCTGAGGAAGATTGTGGAGAAGGGCCAATTCCAGACCTTGGGGGACCTGTGGAAGCAGTGGACTGGGCTACAGGTACCGCATTCCCCAGGTCAAGCCACTTTTGAACCAGAAACAGTGGCAGAAGCGCCTGACCTGGGCTACAGAGAAGCAGCACTGGACTGTTGCTCAGTGGTCCAAAGTACTTTTTTCGGATGAAAGGAAATTTTGCATGTCATTCGGAAATCAAGGTGCCAGAGTCTGGAGGAAGACTGGGGAGAAGGAAATGCCAAAATGCCTGAAGTCCAGTGTCAAGTACCCAGTCAGTGATGGTCTGGGGTGCCATGTCAGCTGCTGGTGTTGGTCCACTGTGTTTTATCAAGGGCAGGGTCAGTGCAGCTAGCTATCAGGAGATTTTGGAGCACTTCATGCTTCCATCTGCTGAAAAGCTTTATGGAGATGAAGGTTTTCAGCACTATCTGGCACCTTCTCACAGTGACAAAACCACTGGTAAATGGTTTACTGACCATGGTATTACTGTGCTCAATTGGCCTGCCAAGTCTCCTGACCTGAAGCCATAGAGAATCTGTGGGATATTGTGAAGAGAAAGTTGAGAGACACCAGACCCAACACTGTGGATGAGCTTAAGGCCGCGATCGAAGCATCCTGGGCTTTATAACACGTCAGCAGTGCCACAGGCTGATTGCCTCCATGCCACGCCGCATTGAAGCAGTCATTTCTGCAAAAGGATTCCCCACCAAGTATTGAGTGCAGAACTGAACATAATTATTTGAGGGTTGACTTTTGTGTATTAAAAACACTTTTTTTTACTGGTCTGATGAAATATGCTAATTTTTTGAGAGAGGAATTTGGGATTTTCATGAGCTGTGTGCCAAAATCATCAGTATTAAAACAAGAAAAGACCTGAAATATTTCAGTTGGTGTGCAATGAATCTAAAATATATGAAAGTTTAATTTTTATCAGTACATTACAGAAAATTACAGGGCAGTGGTGGTCTAGTGGTATAAGGCGCCGGATCGCTGATCCAAAGGTTGGGGGTTCGAGTCCCACTCTCCACAAGGTTGTCACTGTCCCCCCCAGTGCAGCTAACTGGGTTATCAAAGGCCGGCCATGTCTCCCACTGTCTATGGTGTGAGGCATGTAAAAGAACCATTGCTGACTTTCGACAAGAGTAGGCTGCAAAGCCGTCAGCGTGTTTCCGCCCTGTGATGGCCTGGTGAGCTGTCCAGGGTGTACTCTGCCCTCGCCCTGAGTTGGCTGGGATGGGCACCCGCCTCCCCGTGACCCTAATTAGGATGAAGCGGTTACAGAAGATGAACTGAACATTACAGAAAATTATGAACTTTATCACAATATGCTAATTTTTTGAGAAGGACAAGTATATTTCAGCATTTGTGAACAACAGTTTGGTTTCATGCCAAGAAAGAGCACCACAGATGCAATGTTTGCTTTGAGGATGTTAATAGAGAAGTACAGAGAAGGTCAGAGGGAGCTACATTGTGCCTTTGTGGATCTGGAAAAAGCATATGACAGGGTGCCAAGAGAAGGATTGTGGTATTGCATGAGGAAGTCTGGAGTGGCAGAGAAGTATGTTAGAGTGGTGCAGGACATGTATGAGAGATGTAAGACAGTGGTGAGGTGTGCTGTCGGTGTGACCGACGAATTCAAGGTGGAGGTGGGACTGCATCAAGGGTCAGCTCTGAGCCCCTTCTTGTTTGCTATGGAGATGGACAGGCTGACAGACGAGGTGAGACAAGAATCTCCATGGACTATGATGTTTGCAGATGACATTGTGATCTGTAGTGAGAGCAGAGAACAAGTGCAGGAAAATCTAGAGAGGTGGAGGTATGCCCTGGAAAGGAGAGGAATGAAGGTTAGCCTCAGAAAATCAGAATACATGTGTGTGAATGAGAAGGACCCAGGAGGAATGGTGATGTTACAGGGAGCAGAGATAACGAAGGTGGAGGATTTTAAGTACTTAGGCTCAACAATCCAGAGCAATGGCGAGTGTGGAAAAGAGGTGAAGAAGCGTGTGCAGGCAGGCTGGAATGGTTGGAGAGAAGTGTCCGGTGTGATGTGCGATAGGAGAGTGTCAGCAAGAATGAAGGGAAAAGTGTACAAGACGGTGGTGAGGCCAGCGATGTTGTATGGCTTAGAAACAGTGGCGCTGAGGAAAAGGCAGGAGGCAGAGCTGGAGGTAGCGGAGATGAAAATGTTGAGGTTCTCTCTGGGAGTAACGAGGATGGATAGGATCAGAAATAAGTATATCAGAGGGACAGCCCACGTAAGATGTTTTGGAGACAAAGTCAGAGAGGCTAGATTGAGATGGCTTGGACATGTGCAGAGGAGGGATAGTGAGTATATTGGCAGTAGGATGCTGAGGTTGGAACGACCAGGCAGAAGGCCTCGAGGAAGACCAAAGAAGAGATTTATGGATGTGGTGAAGGAAGACATGAAGGTCGTTGGAGTCAGAAAAGAAGATGCGGAGGACAGGGTGAGGTGGAGGCGGATGATTTGCTGTGGCGACCCCTGAAGGGAGCAGCCGAAAGTAAAAGAAGACGACGACGTTCAGGTAGTCTAAACGAGCTATTAATCTAATCATCTGAATCAACCAATTAACTCTAAACACCTGCAAAAGATTCCTGAGGCTTTTAAAAACTCCCAGCCTGGTTCATTACTCAAAACCGCAATCATGGGTAAGACTGCTGACCTGACTGCTGTCCAGAAGGCCATCGTTGACACCCTCAAGCGAGAGGGTAAGACAGAAAGAAATCTCTGAGTGAATAGGCTGTTCCCAGAGTGCTGTATCAAGGCACCTCAGTGGGACGTCTGTGGGAAGGAAAAAGTGTGGCAGAAAACGCTGCACAACCAGAAGAGGTGACCAGACCCTGAGGAAGATTGTGGAGAAGGGCCGATTCCAGACCTTGGGGGACCTGTGGAAGCAGTGGACTGGGCTACAAGTACCACATTCCCCAGGTCAAGCCACTTTTGAACCAGAAACAGTGGCAGAAGCGCCTGACCTGGGCTACAGAGAAGCAGCACTGGACTGTTGCTCAATGGTCCAAAGTACTTTTTTCGGATGAAAGCAAATTTTGCATGTCATTCGGAAATCAAGGTGCCAGAGTCTGGAGGAAGACTGGGGAGAAGGAAATGCTAAAATGCCTGAAGTCCAGTGTCAAGTACCCACAGTCAGTGATGGTCTGGGGTGCCATGTCAGCTGCTGGTGTTGGTCCACTGTGTTTTATCAAGGGCAGGGTCAATGCAGCTAGCTATCAGAAGATTTTGGAGCACTTCATGCTTCCATCTGCTGAAAAGCTTTATGGAGATGAAGATTTCATTTTTCAGCACGATCTGGCACTTGCTCACAGTGCCAAAACCACTGGTAAATGTTTACTGACCATGACACGACTGTGCTCAATTAGCCTGCCAACTCTCCTGACCTGAAGCCCATAGAGAATCTGTGGGATATTGTGAAGAGAAAGTTGAGAGACACCAGACCCAACACTGTGGATGAGCTTAAGGCCGCTATCGAAGCATCCTGGGCCTCCGTAACACCTCAGCAGTGCCACAGGCTGATTGCCTCCATGCCACACCGCATTGAAGCAGTCATTTCTGCAAAAGGATTCCCGACCAAGTATTGTGTGCATAACTGAACATAATTATTTGAAGGTTGACTTTTTTTGTGTTAAAACACTTTTTTTTTTTATTGGTCAGATGAAAATATGCTAATTTTTTGAGAGAGGGATTTTTGGTTTTCATGAGCTGTATGCCAAAATCATCAGTATTAAAACAATAAAAGACCTGAAATATTTCAGTTGGTGTGCAATGAATCTAAAATATATGAAAGTTTAATATTTATCAATACATTACAGAAAATAATGAACTTTATCACAATATGCAAATTTTTTGAGAAGGACTAGTACACCTCTGCATTACATTGTTTCTTTATTAACATTAAAAATAAAAAAAGCATTAAATAATTAAGAAAAACACTTAATGCTAGTACAGTATGGCAAAAAAGCATGTTCCCCAGCATGTTCCCTGACATCACACTAAGCCCCCCAAAGAAGGCGCGCCCCACTATTTGAGAAGCACTGAATTAGTGGCAGCCTGAGCAAATTACACATATGCATCATCATAACATTACTGGCACATGATTCAAATTTAGCTAATGGCTGAGAGCTTTTGTTTCTCCCTCCTGCTGATTCGTTGCAGATGATGTGTACACCTCTTTTTTCCTCCTTCGCACACGTTATCACCGTGATTGCTTGAATTGCGAATTCAAACTTTTTTTAGTGTGCTTATAATTATTATTTAAGCCCTATGATGCCACTCAAATGCCCTTCATCTTCTCTAGCTTCTGGTAAGGAGCCTAAGCGTGTTATTTATTCATAAATATTATCAGAGTACAAAAGTAAAAGGTTTTCACTTCATCATTACTACACTTTACTGCATTATTACTGTATTAATGAGTAAGACTGTCTATAGAATGTGTTTAAAACAACATATTTTAGTGCATGTAATATCAGACATAAGAGTTTTAAAACCGCAGATTTTTGAGATCCACTGGTGAGGATGAAACATAACGCCCGCGAATAATGGGGGCTTTCTGTACTCCACAAATTTGCCAGCCGATTTCATTCCAGCTGGATGGTTCCCAGGTCTACTCCTGTATGGATACATTTGTGCTTTTGTAGCTTTGTAAAATTCTTCCCACATTGATAACAGTAATACGGCTTCTCTCCTGTGTGGACACGCTTATGCTGTTCAAGAACAACCTTCCAAGTAAAACTCATCCCACAGTGTTCGCAGTAATACGACTTCTCTCCGGTATGGAGGCGCTCGTGCTGTTGGAGACTACTCTTCTGACTAAAACGCTTCCCACACTGTTCACAGTAAAATGGCTTCTCTCCTGTGTGGACACGCTCATGCTTTTGAAGAAAAATCTGCTGAGTAAAACTCTTCCCACACTGTTCACAGTAATACGGCTTCTCTCCTGTGTGGATCCGCTTATGCCGCTGGAGATTACACTTCACACTAAAACTCTTTCCACACTGTTCACAGGTATATGGCTTCTCTCCTGTGTGGACACGCTCATGCAGCTGGAGAGTACACTTCTGACGAAAACTCATCCCACACTGTTCACAGGTATATGGCTTCTCTCCTGTGTGGATACGGTTATGTTTTTTCAAATCAGCTCTTTTAGTAAAACTTTTCTGACACACCAAGCAGTGATACATCTGAAAAACACCACAACGATATGACATGATTAAATAATGCTTAAAAAAATATGTACCTTTATCATTACGGAACTGTTACTGGAAATCACTTACATTCACACACAATTTAATATTAATAATAATAAGAAAACTACTACTACTACTACCACCACCACCAACAACAACAACAATAAAGTAATTTGTTTTTTAATTCCTGAAGCCCACAGACAAGCAACCTGCAGAGTTAAATTTTTCCTTTTTAATTAGATTAAAACAATATTGGAGTGTTATACAGTATAAATATATCATGAACAATATTGAATCATTAAATCAAAACAATTTGCAAGCCTATTCTAAAAAATGTGGACATTTTCCCCATGACTGCTTAAGACGGCCTTAATTACACTAGAAATCACACTTTTAAGTAATACCATGTTGGGATTTCTTTTCGTTGTCTAGTTTCTTCTCTCGCTGGTTCGGAGCGAGTTCGAATCATCTCGTGGATCAGTTAGTCTGTGTCACCCAGAGCTCTGGGGTGGCTTGCAATAAAGGGTCACATTCTCTATTCACAAGCTCACCGAAGCTTTCAGAGGTGAACAAAGTATTTATACCATTTATAGTATTTATGGGTGGGGGTCATAAAACTATAGAACCCTTGTATGACCCAAGGTATGAGACCAGTCCTGCCCAAGGTATGAGCCCTGAGCTCTAAAGACAAAAGAACAGCTGGATAAACAGGACACAAAGTACATGCAAGGAGCTGATTACAAGAACAAAAGGTTCTTGACCATTTGGTGACAGTTTCTCATAGGAAGAGGAACAGCATCTTGGGTACAATACTTATAAGAACACTTTTGTGCTTTTCCATAGGGAAACAAATGTAAATACATAGTTAAAGGACATCAAACACAAAAATAGAAATTACTGCAACTCTGAAAACCCCTTTCATACCAGAATATGGAAACTAAAAGCATGGGAATGTGGTGGTGGTTTTTTCAACCATATAAAAAAGTACAGTATTGGATGCAAGTATGCCAACATCCATCAAAATCCTTCAAAGATGCATGGGGAATAGTTAAGATAAGAACAGAGAATGGGATTACCCGAATAATAATGGGAAGGTACAGGAAGCTACCACCAGTGCTACAACATCAGTGGTGTCCTTAACAGATACAATGGAGGCTATGTGGAGGAATGAGGCTGAGAAAGTCATGACCAGTGTCATGGTCATCATGAGGGTAATGATAACTGAAGCGTGAATGGTTAAGTAATGGTTCACTAAAAATGTTCAATCGAATGAAAACTATACACACTACAACCAGAAAAGGTTCATTAAGTAAGAAAACAAACCACTGTGTGCCTTAGTGGAACAAGTGACCACCACAGCACCATGACATTGCAAAACAGGAAGGCATTGGATTGCTTAATGGCAAAAAAGGGGTACATGTGTACCTTTTATGAAAACACTGCTGTACTTGTCTTCCAAGTAACACGACCCCAGGAGGTTCCTTTTATCTGGCAAGGGAGAAGTGCAGAAGCCTGGGACAAGAGGTAAAACAAAATTCAGGATTTGTAATGTTCTCTATTAAATAGTGCAGCAACCTTTTTGGCAGTTAGGAAGCATGGTTAGTAAAAATGGCTATCAATGTACTTCCACTAATACACCTTTTGATGTGCTGTCTACTCCCCCCCCATCCCAGTGAGAGGACTATGGACAAACTAGTCCTCACTTAACAACGAGGTTACGTTCTGGAGACCCCGTCAAGCGATTCTGTCGTTAAATGAACCCTGTTTTAGTAGACATTTTGCTTGGTTTGTATTTGTACAGCCTTCCTCCTCTTTTCCTTTCGGCTGTTCCCTTCAGGGGTCGCCACAGAAAATCATCTGTCTCCATCTCACCCTGTCCTCTGCATCTTCTTCTCTTTCTCATGTCCTCCTTTACCACATCCATAAATCTCTTCTTTGGTCTCCCTCGAGGCCTTTTGCCTGGCAGTTTCAACCTCAGCATCCTACTACCAATATATTCACTATCCCTCCTCTGTACATGTCCAAACCATCTCAATCTAGCCTCTCTGACTTTGTCTTCAATACCTCAAACATATGCTGTCCCTCTGATGTACTCATTCCTGCTCCTATCCATCCTCGTTAGAATCTTCATCGTATGGCTCATCAACATTATCCCTCTGTAATTGCCACAACTTCTTTGATCCCGCTACCTTAACCTTACGCTGTGTCTCCCTGTACTCCTGTTTATCTGTAAACCCTGCTCCTAAGCTTTCAGCCTTGCTACTTTTCCACCTGGTCTCCTGAACACACAGTATGTCAACCTTCCTCCTCTGCATCTTGTCAGCCCCCTATCTACCTTTTCCTGTCATAGTTCCAACATTCAAAGTCCCTACTCTCAGTCATAGACTCATGCCTTTCCTCTTCTCTCTCCGCCTACGGACATGCCTCCCACCTCTCCTCCTTCGACCTCTCCTTCTTTGACCAACAGTAGTACAATTTCCACCAGCATCCTGTTGGTTAACAGCACTGATGGTGGTCATTGTTCACCCGAGTCTCGATCTATCTGGTATGGAAGTAGTAGTAGTAGATTTATCTTGTGCTTTATCCATACTGTGATATTGTGCTCAAAGTGCTCTGGGGAGTGTTCAGAAGAAGGCTTGGTGAAAGAGATGAGTTTTAACTGAGGTTCTGAACGTAGAATAACTTTCTGATTGACGGACATTAAGCGGGAGATTGAGTTTGCTGCAGCCACCATTTGGAACAAAGGATCTCTTTCCATAATTGGAAAGCTTCACTTTGGGCACAGTGAACAGGCGTTTGCTTTCAGATCGAAGTGATCTGCTGGGACAGTATAGTGGAAGTAGATCACACAAGTACTGTGGGGCAGTGTGAGAGTAGCACTGGTATGCTAGACACAGGAGCTTGCAGTCAATCCGCCGTTTCAGAGGAAGCCAGTGAAGTTCCTGAAGCATGGGTGTAATATGGCTTGACTTGGGTGAAAGAGTGAAGAGGCGAGCAACTTTATTTTGAATTCTTTGGAGTCTGTTGAGATTTATATTTGTAGAGTTGACATGAAGACTATTACAATATCCCAAACGAGAAATGATGAGCGAGAGAGTTAAGATTTTTGTGGCTTCCTTTGTGAGACACGGTCTGATCTTGCCAATGTTCCATAATTGTAGATTACAGACTTTTGACAGATGACTGACTTGCTTGTCTAGGCTGAGATCAGAATCGATGACAACGCCCAGGTCTTTCACATGAGATGACAGAGGTATCTCAGATTTGTCCACCCTTACAGAGTCTGTCGGTCTTCCTTTCGGCTTTTTCCCTTTTACTCGGGAGTCGCCACAGCGAATCATCTGATTCGCACATTTTGATTTGGCAGAGGTTTTTACGTCGGATGCCCTTCTTGTCACAACCCTTTTAGCAAGGGACAGAAACATGCTGACGACTTTGCAGCCTACTCTTTACGAAAGTCAGCAATGGTTCTTTTACATGCCTCTCACCATAGACAGTGAGAGACATGGCCCGCCTTTGATAACCCAGTTAGTGGACTTTACATTTTTGGCGCCGCTGTGGTGGGCCAATGAGGATAACTTCTGTTTTTTCCGAGTTTAACTGCAGTTTGTTTCTTGGTCATCCGGAGTTTTATTTCATCACTTCAGTCCGATGTTTGTGAGATAGCCATGGTGGCAGCTGTGGGATTAGGTGCAAACAAATTGTACAGTTGGTAGTCATCCGCATACAGATGACGTAAGAGCTTGTGCTTGTCACTGATATGGCCAAGAGGTCTGGTGTAAAGACTGAACAGTGTGGGTCCCAACACGGATCCTTGTGGGACGCCACACTGAGGTGAAACAGGGCTGGATAAAGTTCCATTAATCGCAACACTCTGTGTTATGCCAGTTAAGTAAGATTGAATTCACTTCAGTGCTAATCCACATATTCCAAATTCTGTGTCAAGACAAGTCAAGAGGTACCTGATCAATAGTGTCAAAGCCGGCACTCAGGTACAAAAGAACCAGGTAATATTTGTGATTTGTACATTTGATCTGGTTCAGGTTTTACATCGGATGCCCTTCCTGACACATCCCTCTGCATTTATCCGGGCTTGGGACCGGCATGACTGAGAGCACTGGCTTGTGCCCCGCCTCATGGCTGCATTGGTTTGTATTTGTACAGTAGGCTACTGTATTGCATACATATAGGCCATTGATACTGCACTGTACAGTATCTATTGCATACATATAGGCAATTGATACTGTACATCTTTACCTTTTCTCTTTCTTTACTTTCTATTGACTTTTTAGTAATAAATGTAAACTTTGAAGAATACATTAAAATTATTTTTCTTTCATTTAGCTTTTGCGTATATACGAGCATATAAACAAAACTTAGGCTAACCTACATTGCGGCAGGGGTAGACTGAGTGGTGAGTGAGTGAGTGTGTGCAAGTGTGTGTGTGTGTGTGTGTGTGTGTGTGTGTGTGTGTGTGAGTAGGGAGGCGGGATAGGAGATGCTGCCCACATTGGGTATGCACGAACATACGCACACACTCACAACTTGGCTGCTTTAGTTCTGCTGTGACTCATGAACAGTAAAAGTATATTTTGATAATTTTTGACAATTTTTAACAGGCTGTCGTAACTCCGAGTCATCGTTAACCGAGTCGGTCATTAAGTGAGGTCTAGTTGTATTAAGGTGACAGTGTGCCCCCAGGGGAGTAAAGTGAAGTGCAATGGGACCACTGTCAGAAAGAGGCAATATGGGAAAGTAGCACGTTTTTTAAATGAATCTGTATATTCAGCTAATAGCAGGTAAAGTAATCAAAAGGGACAAAAGTTTAAAACTACATGAGGCTGAACAGGACCTTTCTTCCACAGGAAGGTATTATGTTATTATATAATAACTTTGGACATGTACAGAGAAGAGGGATAGTGAGTATAATGGTAGTAGGATGCTGAGGTTGGAACGACCAGGCAGAAAGCCTAGAGGAAGACAAAAGAGGAAATTTATAGATGTGAAGGAGAACATGAAGGAAGCTGGTATAAGAGAAGATGCAGAGGATAGGGTGAGATGAAGGAAGATGATTCGCTGTGGCGACCCCTGAAGGGAACAGCCGAAAAAAAAAATTATACATATTTTATTATTTTCTATCACTTTAATTATACACCATCATCATCATCTTCATATGCTGTTTAATGGGCAGCAGTGTAAGCAGTGAGGTCCAGACATTCCTTTCCTCAGCCATTTCCTCCAGCTCTTCCGGGGAGGGGGAAACGTATGGCCACCCTTATGTTCAAACATGATGTTTGTGATGGGCATAGAAATCCATGAACAAAACACTTTTCGGGTTTCGATGGAGAATTAACACCTAGCAATTACACCCTTCCAGGTGATACTGTCAATGCCCACATGGGAATTGAAGTCTCCCAGGACAATGAGAGAGAGTCCCTTGGTGGGGGACGGGGGACGGACCACTTAAGTACTCCAAAAAGGGTGGGTGTTGTGAACTGCCATTTGGTGCGTAAGCACAAACAACACTCATGACCCTTCCCCACCCAAAGGCAGATCGAACCTACCTATTTCCCTTATTGCCCCTCTCACAGGTGATGGGTCCACAGGAGAGTGAATCCATGTATCCTTTTTGGGTTGGGTCCGACCAGGCTCCATAGGCAGAAGCCTGACCACCAGTCACTCACCTTCAAGCCCCTAGGCCTGGCTCTGAGTTGGACATCGGTGACCCACATCCAGCCCAGGGCAACAGTGTCCTTTCACTGTCTATATCCACAGTGGTCCTCTGAACCATGCTTAGTTTGGACCTTTACATAGGACCTGTTTCCCTTGGATGAGCCTACCAGAGGCATAATGCCCTGGAAAGCACAGCTCACAGGATCATTAGAACATGCACACCCGTCCACCACGGTAAGGTGGTGATTCAAGGAGGGATACATATATTCTTTTTCTTCTTTTCCTTTCAGTTTTTCCCTTCAGGGGTCGTCACAGCGAATCATCTGCCTCCATCTCATCCTATCCTTTGCATTTTCTTCTCTTACACCAACTACCTTCATGTCCTCCTTCACCACATCCATGAATCGTCTCTTTGGTCTTCCTCTTGGCATTCTGCCTGGTAGTTCCAACCTCAGCATCCTACTACCAATATACTCAACCATGTCAATCTAGCCTCTGACTTTCTCTCAAAAACATCTTACATGTGCTGTCCCTCTGATGTGCTTATTCCTGATCCTATCCATCCTCGTTACTCCCAAAGAGAACCTCAACATTTTAATCTCTGCTACCTCCAGCTCTGCCTCCTGTCTTTTCCCCAGGGCCACTGTTTCGAAACCATACAACATCGCTGGCCTCAACACCGTCTTGTACACTTTTCCTTTCATTCTTGCCGATACCCTCCTATCACACATCACACCGGACACTTTTCTCCAACCATTCCAGCCTGCCTGCACACGCTTCTTCACCTCTTTTCCACACTCTCCACTGCTCGGGATTGTTGAGCCTAAGTACTTAAAATCCTCCACCTTCCTTATCTCTGCCCCTGTAACCTCACCGTTCCTCTTGGGTCCTTGGCATTCATACACATGTATTCTGTCTTACTGAGGATAACCTTCATTCCTCTCCTTTCCAGAGCATACCTCCACCTCTCTAGATTTTCCTGCACTTGTTCTCTGCTCTCACTACAGATCACAATGTCATCTGCAAACATCATGGTCCATGGGGATTCTTGTCTAACCTCGTCTGTCAGCCTGTCCATCACCATAGCAAACAAGAAGGGGCTCAGAGCTGACCCTTGATGCAGTCCCACCTCCACCTTGAACTCTTCTGTCACACCGACAGCACACCTCACCACTGTCTTACATCTCTCATACATGTCCTGCACCACTCGAACATACTTCTCTGCTACTCCAGACTTCCTCATGCAATACCACAGTTCTTCTCTCGGCACCCTGTCATATGCTTTCTCCAGATCCACAAAGGCACAATGCAGCTCCCTCTGACCTTCTCTGTAGTTCTCCATTAACATCCTCAAGGCAAACGCTGCATCTGTGGTGCTCTTTCTTGGCATGAAACCAAACTGTTGTTCACAAATGCTGACCTCTGCCCTTAGTCTAGCTTCCACTATTCTTTCCCAGAACTTCATCGTATGGCTCATCAACTTTATCCCTCTGTAGTTGCCACAACTCTGCACGTCGCCCTTGTTCTTAAAAATGGGCACCATCACACTTCTCCTCCATTCCTCGGGCATCCTCTCACTCTCTAAGACCTTGTTGAATGTTCTTGTCAGGAAATATCTTGATACCTCTACTAGAGACTTCCATACCTCCACCGGAATGTCATCAGGACCAACTGCCTTTCCATTCTTCATCCTCTTCAATGCCCTCCTCACTTCACCCTTACTAATCTTTGCTACTTCCTGGTCCTCGACAGTCACCTCTTCTACTCTTTTGTCTCTCTCATTTTCCTCATTCATCAGCTCTTCAAAGTACTTTTTCCATCTTTCCAGCACACTTCTGTTATCAGTCAATACATTTCCCTCTCTGTCCTTAATACATCAGTCAATACATTTCCCTCTCTGTCCTTAATTACTCTAACTTGCTGCACGTCCTTCCCATCTCTATTTCTCTGCTGTGCAAACCTGTATAAATCATTTTCTCCCTCTGTACTTTACAACCGAGCATACAAGTCATCACACGCACTCTGTTTGGCCTTTGACACCGCTACCTTCGCCTTACGCTGAGTCTCCCAGTACTCCTGTTTACTCTCTTCAGTAGTCTCTATGTCCCATTTCTTCTTAGCTAGCCTCTTCCTTTGTACTCACTCCTGCACTTCCTCATTCCACCACCAAGTCTCCTTATCTCCTCTCCTTCCAGATGACACACCAAGTATTCTCCTACCTGTCTCCCTGATCACATTAGCTGTAGTTGTCCAGTCATCTGGAAGCACTTCCTGACCACCCAAACCCTGTTTCAATTCCTCCTTGAAGACAACACGACACTCTTCCTTTTTCAGCTTCCACCACTTTGTCTTCTGCTCTGCCTTTGCCTTCTACACCTTCCTCACCATCAGCATCATCCTGCACACCATAATCTTATGTTGTTTGGCAACACTCTCACCCACTACTACCGTGTTTCCCCGAAAATAAGCCCTAACCACAAAATAAGACCTAGCGTGATATTACAAGGTGATTTTAATATAGGCCCGCCCCTTAAAATAAGCCCTAGTTGAGAGTGGCAGCAATTCATTGGCCTGCTACTCGCTCAATCTCGGGTTTGAGGTGAAAGCGCGGACTCATCTGTTAGGCAGTTTTACCTCAGGTACGCTGTCAAAGTATCAATCCTTGCGCGTTGAGGCTCAGTCGATGACATCAGCGATTGCTTTAAAACGAGGACATACACTTGCGTCCATAAAAATCGCTAAAATCGCTCGATTCGGTTCTGGTTAAAATATTAAAAAAAATAAAGAAATATAACGAAATAAGAATATATAAAACAAAGATATATGATAAGACATGTAATAGAGAAAAATGTAAAATACATCATCACCTAAAAATAAGCCCTAGTATCATATTTCGGTAAGAAAATTAATATAAGCCCTGTCTTATTTTCGGGGAAACACGGTACTTTGCAGTCACTGACTTCCTTCAAATTACATTGCCTGCACAAGATGTAGTCTAGTTGTGTTCTCCTATCTCCGCTTTCATAAGTCACCCTATGCTCCTGTCTCTTCTGGAAGAAAGTATTTACCACAGCCATTTCCCTCCTTTTTGCAAAATCAATCAACATCTGTGCTTCTGTGTTCCTGTCCTGGATACCAAACCTGCCATCACTTCCTCGTCCCCTCTGTTGCCTGCACCAACATGTCCATTGAAGTCTGCCCCGATGACCACTCTTTCACCTCTGGGGGTACTCTGCATCACTTCATCTAACTCATTCCAAAATCTCTCCTTCTCTTCTAGCTCACATCCTGCCTGTGGGGCATAAGCACTAACAACATTGAACATCACACCTTCAATTTCTAACTTGAGATTCATCACTCTGTCTGACACTCTTTTTACTTCTAGAACATTCCCGACAAATCCCTCCTTCAGGATGACTCCTGCTCCATTTCTCTTCCCATCCACACCATGAAAAAACAGCTTAAACCCTGCTCCAAACTTCTCATCTTGCTACCTTTCCACCTGATCTCCTGAACACACAGTATGTCCACCTTCCTGTGCATCATGTCAGCCAGCTCTCTACCTTTTCCTGTCATAGTTCCAACATTCAAAGTCCCTACTTTCAGTCCTAGACTCATGCCTTTCCTCTTCTCTCTCAGCCAACAGACATGCCTCCCACCTCTCCTTCTTCGACCAACAGTAGTCCAATTTCCACCAGCACCCTGTTGGTTAACAGCACTGATGGCGGTCGTTGTTAACCCGGGCCTCGACCGATCCGGTATGACATTCTTTCTTGTGATTCGCATATTTTATTTGGCATTTGTTTTCCGCCGGATGCCCTTCCTGACGCAACCCTCTGCATTTATCCGGGCTTGGGACTGGCGTGAGGGAGAGACACTGGTTTGTGCCCCCCTCCTCACAGCTGCATTGTATACATACATGTATATATGTATGTCATATCAATCAACACATATTCAATTCCTATACATGCTCATAACACTTAAATATTCAAAAATAATGCATAAGATGTAAATAAAATATAAATACACACACATACACACGTGCGCGCAGGTGGGCGTGCACGAACTCAGATGCACACCTCAGAACAATAGAACTCAGTTTGATGAGAGATTTTGAGTTGTTGTTTTTTTTTTGTTTTTTTTTTGCAGTGTACTATAAACAGCTACTGCTGCTAACTCAGCTGACTTCTTCAGCCGGGGACCACCCAACGAGTGTTTTGACCCTTTAAACCCGGGACACTCTCAGGGTGGCGGGTCCGCAGTGATGATGTCTCACCACTACGTGTCAGCTGATAGCTTCCAGCTTTTCTCCTCTCTCTTCAGCCACAGCCAGCTCGATGATCTTTCAGCTGCTTGGCATACTGCTTTTATAGTTCTCTTCCTGTCCCTACCCTTGACACCTAGGCTTCCTAATGTTCTCCATGAGGACTGCGCAGCGAATCCTCCAGCTCCTACTTCGGAAAAAGCCAACACTTCCAACCTCGTTGCTGGCACTGTTCAACAAACTCAGTGGACTTGGCTTTCTTGTGCTTGAACGCCTCCTCACATTTTGTTTCCCAGGGTAACGCGAGTTCGACGATTACAATCCTCTTGTTCTTTGCACACCAAATGACGATATCAGGCCTTAGAGTAGTCTGGACTACCTCTGGAAAGACCAGCCGATGGCCTCGGGCAACTATCATTTCCCACTGCTCTGACTCGTCAAACACTGATGAATCCTATTCTTCCTTAATTTCCTTGTTTTTTAAATCAATGAATATTTACTTTTATTTATTAAAAACCGCGATGCACTGAAGCTGCATGAATTGAAGTGCGAAGTAGTGAGGGATCCCTGTACAGTGGTACCTGACGTTACGAAATTAATCCGTTCCAGAGCCTTTTTCGTAACCTGCATTTTTTTCTAAATTGAACCACATTTTACATGTAAAACGCGTGATTCATTCCAAGGCTCCCAATCGTACCCCATAAACTCTTTCAAAATTATAAAAGTACACCAATTTTGTGTGAAATATGTATGAAATCTGTATTAAAAGTAAAAGAAAATTACTTACCTTTTTTTTTTTTAAATCTCTCGAACCACCCATGCGACGATTTAAAGTCTGGGGGTTGCTGGTCTGAATAACTCTGACCCCCCACCCCCACCCTCCTTCACGAGGTCCTTAAATATGGCGGTTGCTTTTTCCGAAATAATCGCCTCCGCCACTGTATCTCCGCTTTTAATGCCTCCTTCTGCTTCAATGTTGTTCCGAAATAATCGTGTCCGTCACTGTATCTCCACTTTTAATGCCTCCTTCTGCTTCAATAATCGCCTCCGTCACTGTATCTCTGCTTTTAAGATCTCCTTCTGCTTCAATGTCGTCCCGATTGTCGAGGGGTTTCGGCCATGCTCCTTTGTCATTTCACACTCAAAAAAAACCTCACGAACCAACAGTACAACTGTCCTTCACATGTGTGTGTCGAACAATGGGTCGAAGGCACACACAAAGCATTATGAGTACAGTACTGTATTATGGAGATTCAGCTCCCTCCTAGCCAATGGGAGGCCAGCAGGGCAGGGTGTTGGGAGACAACCAATCGGAAAACAACTTGCGCATTGTTCAAATGTTTGAATGGCGCATTTGAATTTTTAAGATGGCGCTTTTGTAACATGAGTTTGTTTCATCTCCAGAGACAAATATTTTAGGAAAATGCATTTCGTAACATGCATTTTTCGTTTAGTGAGACTTCGAAAAGTGAGGTACCACTGTATTTGTCATTGAAAAGTCTTCAAAATGTGCTTAAATTTTATCAAGCCATGGCTATACAAACCCTGTTAATGAATAAAGCACTTAGGCTCCTTACCAGAAGCAAGAGAAGTTTCAAGACATTTGAGCGGAATCAGTGCTTAAAAAAATAATTCAAAATACGAAAAAAACGTGATTTCACAATTCAAGCAATCACGTTGATGACATGTGAGCGAATGAGAAAAAGGGGCACATACATCATCTGCAACCAATCAGCAGGAGGAAGAAACAAAAGCTCTCAGCCATTGGCTAAATTTGAATCACGTGCCAGTTATTTCTGGGTTTGTCACCAATCCGCGAGTATGTGGGGGAAGGGGGGAGCAAGACAGAGAATGGTCAAGGACCAACTGTACCCGTTCATACTCTCGGGATGTCATTGACAATCGGAATATCGTTGATATAATTATGTCGATCGATAATTGATACCTATAAAAGGGGTATCGATACTTCTAACGTTATAGCTTCCTGTGTTCATGACAGCGTCTGTAGTAAATGCCATTTCAATGACACCCTGAGTAAATGGTACGTTCCACCTCTCTGTATGGTAAATGGTATGTCCCGCCTGTCTGTATGGTAAATGGTACGTCCCGCCTCTCTGCATGATAAATGGTCCGTTCCTGCTTCTAGTGTGCCGTCAGAGCACGTATTCTCATCAGCACGGAACATTTTTGAACAAGAAGAGACACATCACCGGATAATGCAGATATGTGCATCTTCTGATTCTATACATCCATTTTCGATTCCACGTCACTGTGATACGCAGCGGAGAGCCAATCCTTTCTGTACTCCACTGTGTGGGCGGGTCCGATAGCTTCAAACTGCAATTTTATTGGATTATAACAACAGCCACAGACTGCGCGTGTTGTTTGAGTAAAGAGATAAATTTCCCTCGTTTTGATCGGCTCATTTCCACGAAGCCAAGCACAGCTGGCAAGCAAACACAAATGGACGGACATGGAAAAACTTCAACCCGCAGAGCAGCTGATTGTCAAAACTTGGGACGCGCTTCCTGTCACATAAACACTGCAGCGTGTGAGTCCAATAAAATTAAAGTTTCAAGGTATCGGACACCTCCACACAGAAAGGATTGGCTCTCAGCTTTGCGTCACAGTGACGTGGCATTGAAAGTAGATGAATAAATTAATAAGTTAGAAAGTGAAGCTGCACCAGCCCCTGCTTGGCCTTTTAAAATGCTGGCGCTGCCGGCAGCACAAACAACCGTCGTACACAACACTCGCACTGACATGAATCATGCTTCACCACTTTTGCGGTCAAGTCGATCAGACGAAACTTGCATAGGTCGTAAGTCGACGACTCACTGTATTCAATGCATGATACAAACTACTGTAATATATCTTAGTCTGTTCTATTTAATGCATTTATGGAACAGTACAGCAATATTCCAATGTTCTTTTAGATTCTTAGATTTTCTTTTTTTAGATTTCTTTTAAATTCTTAGAGAGTGAGCAGATGCTGGAGGAATGGAGGAGAAGTGTGCTGGTGCCCATTTTTAAGAACAAGGGAGACGTACAGACTTGCGGCAATTACAGAGGGATAAAGTTGATAAGCCATACGATGAAGTTATGGGAAAGAATAGTGGAAGCTAGACTAAGGGCAGAGGTCAGCATTTGTGAGCAACAGTTTGGTTTCACGCCAAGAAAGAGCACCACAGATGTGGTGTTTGCTTTAGGGATGTTAATAGAGAAGTACAGAGAAGGTCAGAGGGATGCTGCACTGTGCCTTTGTGGATCTGGAAAATGCATATGACAGGGTGCCAAGAGAAGAACTGTGGTATTGCATGAGGAAGTCTGGAGTGGCAGAGAAGTATGTTAGAGTGGTGCAGGACATGTATGAGAGATGTAAGACAGTGGTGAGGTGTGCTGTCGGCGTGACAGAATAGTTCAAGTGGAGGTGGGACTGCATCAAGGATCAGCTCTGAGCCCCTTCTTGTTTGCTATGGTGATGGACAGGCTGACAGACGAGGGTAGGCAAGAATCTCCATGGACTATGATGTTTGCAGATTACATTGTGATCTGAAGTGAGAGCAGAGAACAAGTGCAGGAAAATCTAGAGAGGTGGAGCTATGCCCTGGAAAGGAGAGGAATGAAGGTTAGCCTCAGAAAATCAGAATACATGCGTGTGAATGAGAAGGACCCAGGAGGAACGGTGATGTTACAGGGAGCAGAGATAACGAAGGTGGAGGATTTTAAGTACTTAGGCTCAACAATCCAGAGCAATGGAGAGTGTGGGAAAAGAGGTGAAGAAGCGTGTGGACGCAGGCTGGAATGGTTGAAGAAAAGTGGAATGGAAAAGTGTCCGGTGTGATGTGTGATAGGAGAGTGTCAGCAAGAATGAAAGGAAAAGTGAGACCAGCGATGTTGTATGGCCTAGAAACAGTGGCGCTGAGGAAAAGGCAGGAGGCAGAGCTGGAAGGCGCAGAGATGAAAATGCTGAGGTTCTCTCTGGGAGTAACGAGGATGGATAGGATCAGAAATCAGAGGGACAGCCCATGCAAGATGTTTTGGAGACAAAGTCAGAGAGGCTAGATTGACATGGTTTGGACATGTACAGAGGAGGGATAGTGAGTATATTGGCAGTAGGATGCTGAGGTTGGAAGTACCAGGCAGAAGGCCTAGAGGAAGACCAAAGAAGAAATTTATGGATGTGGTGAAGGAAGACATGAAGGTCGTTGGAGTCAGAGAAGAAGATGCAGAGGACAGGGCGAGATGGAGGCGGATGGTTTGCTGTGGCGACCCCTGAAGGGAACAGCCGAAAGGAAAAGAAGAAGACAGCAATATTCCAATGTATCGATGCATAGGAAATTTATATTGATAAATCAATATATCGATACCAAGCTAGAAGTGAAAAGAGTGTCAGACAGAGTGATGAGTCTCAAGTTAGAAATTAAAGGTGTGATGGTCAATGTTGTTAGTGCTTATGCCCCACAGACAGGATGTGAGCGAGAAGAGAAGGAGAGATTCTGGAGGGAGTTAGATGAAGTGATGCAGAGTACCCCCAGAGGTGAAAGAGTGGTCATTGGGGCAGACTTCAATGGACATGTTGGTGCAGGAAACAGAGGGGACGAGGAAGTGATGGGCAGGTTTGGTATCCAGGACAGGAGCATGAAGGACAGATGTTGGTAGATTTTGCAAAAAGGATGGAAATGGCTGTGGTGAATACTTTCTTCCAGAAGAGAGGAGCATAGGGTGACTTATAAAAGTGGAGGTAGGAGCACACAGGTAGACTACATCTTGTGCAGGCGATGTAATTTAAAGGAAGCCAGTGACTGCAAAGTAGTAGCGGGTGAGAGTGTTGCCAAACAGCATAGGATGGTGGTGTGCAGGATGATGCTGATGGTGAGGAAGGTGAAGAAGGCAAAGGCAGAGCAGAAGACAAAGTGGTGGAAGTTGAAAAGGAAGAGTGTCGGGTTGTCTTCAAGGAGGAGTTGAAACAGGCTTTGGGTGGTCAGGAAGTGCTTCCAGATGACTGGACAACTACAGCGAATGTGATCAGGGAGACAGGTAGGAGAATACTTGGTGTGTCATCTGGAAGGAAAGTAGATAAGGAGACTTGGTGGTGGAATGAGGAAGTGCAGGAGTGTGTACAAAGGAAGAGATTAGCTAAGAAGAAGTGGGACATTGACAAAACCGAAGAGAGTAAACAGGAGTACAGGGAGACACAGCGTAAGGCAAAGGTAGCAGTGTCAAAGGCCAAACAGAGCGCATTTGATGACTTGTATGCTCGGTTGGAAAGTAGGGAGGTAGAAAATGATTTATACAGGTTGGCACAGCAGAGAAATAGAGATGGGAAGGACGTGCAGCAAGTTAGATTGATAAAGGACAGAGAGGGAAATGTATTGACTGATGACAGAAGTGTGCTGGGAAGATGGAAAGAGTACTTTGAAGAGCTGATGAATGAGGAAAATGAGAGAGAAAAAAGAGTAGAAGAGGTGACTGTTGAGGACCAGGAAGTAGCAAAGATTAGTAAGGGTGAAGTGAGGAGGGCATTGAAGAGGATGAAGAATGGAAAGGCAGTTGGCCCTGATGACATACCGGTGGAGGTATGGAAGTGTCTAGGAGAGGTAGCAGTAGATTTTCTGACAAGAACATTTAACAAGGTCTTAGAGAGTGAGCAGATGCCAGAGGAATGGAGGAGAAGTGTGCTGGTGCCCATTTTTAAGAACAAGGAGAGGCGTGCAGAGTTGTGGCAACTACAGAGGGATAAAGTTGATGAGCCATACGATGAAGTTATGGGAAAGAATAGTGGAAGCTAGACTAAGGGCAGAAGTCAGCATTTGTGAACAACAGTTTGGTTTCATGCCCAGAAAGAGCACCACAGATGCAGTGTTTGCCTTGAGGATGTTAATGGAGAAGTACAGAGAAGGTCAGGCCAGAGCTGCATTGTGCCTTTGTGGATCTGGAGAAAGCATATGACAGGGTGCCGAGAGAAGAACTGTGGTATTGCATGAGGAAGTCTGGAGTGGCAGAGAAGTATGTTAGAGTGGTGCAGGACATGTATGAGAGATGTAAGACAGTGGTGAGGTGTGCTGTCGGTGTGACAGAAGAGTTCAAGGTGGAGGTGGGACTGCATCAAGGGTCAGCTCTCAGCCCCTTCTTGTTCGCTATGGTGATGGACAGGCTGACAGACGAGGTTAGACAAGATTCCCCATGGACTATGATGTTTGCAGATGACATTGTAATCTGTAGTGAGAGCAGAGAACAAGTGCAGGAAAATCTAGAGAGGTGGAGGTATGCCCTGGAAAGGAGGGGAATGAAGATTAGCCTCAGTAAGACAGAATACATGTGCATGAATGCCAGGGACCAAAGAGGAACGGTGAGATTACAGGGAGCAGAGATAAGAAAGGTGGAGGATTTTAAGTACTTAGGCTCAACAATCCAGAGCAATGGAGAGTGTGGAAAAGAGGTCAAGAAGCGTGTGCAGGCAGGTTGGAATGGTTGGAGAAAAGTGTCGATTGTGATGTGTGATAGGAGGGTATCGGCAAAAATGAAAGGAAAAGTGTACAAGATGGTGTTGAGGCCAACGATGCTGTATGGGTTAGAAACAGTGGCCCTGGGAAAAGACAGGAGGCAGAGTTAGAGGTAGCAGAGATGAAAATGTTGAGGTTCTCTTTGGGAGTAACGAGGATGGATAGGATTAGGAATGAGCACGTCAGAGGGACAGCACATGTAAGACGTTTTGGAGACAAAGTCAGAGAGGCTAGATTGAGATGGTTTGGACATGTACAGAGGAGGGATAGTGAGTATATTGGTAATAGGATGCTGAGGCTGGAACTACCAGGCAAAAGGCCTAGAGGAAGACCAAAGAGACGATTCATGGATGTGGTAAAGGAGGACATGAAGGTCGTTGGTGTAAGAGAAGAAGATGCAAAGGATAGGGTGAGATGGAGGCAGATGATTCGCTGTGGCGACCCCTGAAGGGAAAAGCCGAAAGGAAAAGAAGAAGAAGAAGAAGAAGATACCAATAATAGGTTTTCAATCCGAGTTCATACTGCTCGGTGAACAGAGCCATACTTGTGGTTAAGACCTTGCCCAGTGGTTTTGGCACAGTGGGAGTCGAACTGGGACTTGAACACACAACCTCTCGATCATGAGCACAGCACCCCGACCACTAAGTCATCCTCCCACCTTTACAGGGGGAATGGGTGTTTATTTATTTTTAAATTATTTTGAAAAGCTAAAAAGTTTACGTTGTCACGTGCAGATCACTTTCCTGATGCCTCTGAACGGACTTGAGTCCCAATGCATGACAGGCAAGCTACCCATCACATCAACTTACAAATAAAGACTTATAAAAATAAAATATACTCTTATTTAAAGTTTTAACAAATATTACATACCCCAAATTTGGATCAATACCCCGCAAATCGTTTTCCTTCCAAACTCTCAAGATCCAGGATTCGTGCTTTTTCACAAAGATGCCCCAACTACGTGTGTATTTTTCCTCTCATGCGTTTCTTCTTCTTCTTCTTCCCCTTTTCCTTCTTCTTCTTTTTCTTCCTCTTTTGCGTCTTCTTCTTCTTTCTTTTTTGTGACAGTTGTCAAACAGCTATTTGATGCATTACCGCCACCAAGTGGTATGGAAAGTGAATCATAATTTATTTTATTTATTTTTGATCGAAATGGCCCTCAGGTGAAACATTACTTTCGTTTTTCTATTTTATTTTATCGAAGAACAATGTACAGCACAAGGCAGGGTGTAAAAACACACTCATTATCAGTATTACACGACCTCTTCTCTTCTTTTCCTTTCGGCTTTTCCCTTCATGGGTCGCCACAGCGACAAACCATCTCAATCTAGCCTCTCTGACTTTGTCTCCAAAACATCTTACATGTGCTGTCCCTCTGATGTGCTCAATCCTGATCCTATCCATCCTCGTTACTCCCAAAGAGAACCTCAACATTTTCATCTCTGCTACCTCCAGCTCTGCCTCCTGTCTTTCCCCCAGTGCCACTGTTTCTAAACCATACAACATCGCTGGCCTCAACACCATCTTGTACACTTTTCCCTTCATTCTTGCCGATACCTTCCTATCACACATCACACTGGACACTTTCCTCCAACCATTCCAACCTGTCTGGACACCCTTCTTCCACACTCTCCACTGCTCTGGATTGTTGAGCCGAAGTACTTAAAATCCTCCACCTTCCTTATCTCTGCTCCCTATAACATCACCGTTCCTCTTGAGTCATTGTCATTCACACACATGTATTCTGTCTTACTGAGGTAACCTTCATTCCCCTCCTTTCCATGGTATACCTCCACCTCTCTAGATTTTCCTGCACTTGTTCTCTGCTCTCACTACAGATCACAATGTCATCTGCAAACATCATAGTCCATGGAGATTCTTGTCTAACCTCGTCTGTCAGCCTGTCCATCACCATAGCAAACAAGAAGAGGCTGAGAGCTGACCCTTGATGCAGTCCCACCTCCACCTTGAACTCTTTTGTCACACCGACAGCACACCTCACCACTGTCTTACATCTCTTATTAACAGTATTACAAGACCAAAGCCTGAAAACTAATATATATATATATATATATGACTACAAGTAAAGCAGCACTAATAAGTATTAAACAAACAATACACAAAAGAGCACATAAGAGTAAGGCACTGTAAATTAAAAAAGCAGGGTATCACAAACACAAGCGTATCTTCTGAGCATTCTTTAGGGATTCAGGGGTTTATAAGCGGCAAAGTTACTGATTAAAATATTCAAAAGACTGAGTGCCACCTTTCCACGAGCAAGAATGGATGTGGCATTTACCTAAAATAATAACAACAAGATTAATGGTATCAGATGTTATTGTCCAAACTGTCCACGTAATAAATCATATCATAGTAAGAAATCAGAGATGGTATCTATTTTTAATGAAAGCCAACAATGAATGTCTGACCAAAACAGATACGCATGAGGACAAAGGGAAAAGCCACGATCAATAGTTCCACAAAATGAGAAGAACACAAAGGACAGGACTCACCCTCAAATTTAAATGCCTTCGCAAAAAAACTATTTACATTAATAAGTTGATGATATAATTTTTTTAAAAAGGGTTTTCTCGCTTTAGGTGGAATAGGGAAAGGTAAATTCAAGGTGAATGGCTTTTTCATTAACAAAGACTTCATGGAATCCTTAAAAAAACAAGTAGAAATCCCCAAAACATTTTATTTAAAGGCAATTTCATACTCTCACCAGTGGCAGAAACCTAAGCAAAGAGATCCAGACATCCCTATCCACAGCCACTCCCTCCAGCTCTTCTGGGGTGGTCACCAAGGTGTTCCCAGACAAGCCGAGAGACATAGTCCCTCCAGCGTGTTCTAGGTCGACCCTTGGGGTCTCTTCCCGGTTGGACATACCCGAAACACCACACCAGGAAGGCATTCGGACCAGATGCCTGAGCCACCTTAACTGGCCCCTCTCAATGTGAAGGAGCAGCGGATCTACTCCGAGCTCTCCCCGGATGGTAGAGCTTCTCACCTTAGCTCTAAGGGAGATCCCTGCCACCCGACGAAGGAAGCTCATTTCAGCCACTTGTATCCGCAATCTTGTTCTTTCGGTAACTACCCAAAGCTCATGACCTTAGGTGAGATTTGGAACGTAGATCCACTGGTAAATTGAGAGCTTTGGCTTGTGGCTCAGCTCCCTTTTCACCACGATGGACAAGTACAGGCTGCATTTTGCAGCAGGGGCTGCAGCGATCCATCTGTCGATCTCCCTCTCCATCCTTCCCTCACTCGTGAACAAGAACCCGAGATGCTTAAACTCCTCCATTTGGGGCAGGACCTCATTCCCGACCCGGACGGTGGATTCCACTCTTGTCTGACGAAGAACCATGGCCTCGGACTTGGACGTGCTGATTTTCATCCAGACTGCTTCGCACTCGACTGCCAATCACTCCGATGAGAGTTGGAGGTCCCAGCTTGATGAAGCCAAAAGGACAATTCCATCTGCATAAAGCAGAGACGAGATCCAATGGCCACCATACCTGAACCCCTCAACGCCTCGGCTGCGCCTAGAAATTCTGTCCATAACAATTAGGAATACAATCAGTGACAAAGGATAGCCTTGGTGGACTCTAACCCTCCCTGTCAACGAATTCACCCTGTTCTTATTAATACAGATCATTAATACAGATTCTGTGGAGCATATAGAGTTGGTCAAGACTGCTACAGCCAGGAGGAAAGCCTCATTGTTCCTCCTGAATCCGAGGTTCGACTATCGGTCGGATCCTCCTCTCCAGAACCCCTGTATAGGCTTTCCCGGGAAGGCTGAGGAGTGTGATTACCCGATAATTGGAACACACACTCGCTGGTCCCCCTTTTTAAAGAGGGGGACTACCAAGCCAGTTTGCCAATCCAGAGGTACAGCCTTTGATGACCAGCTGATGTTGCAGAGATATGTCAACCAAGACAGTCCGACAGCATCCAGAGCGCTGAGATATTCAGGGCGAATCTCATCCAACCCCGGAGCCCAACCACGGAGGTTCATGTTAATGTACATGTATTATTATGAAACATTTATTGTTTTTATGTGTTTATCTTTAATATATAACATATTGTTGGATAATTTGCAACGGTTGGCCACCAGCGTGGCTCATCTCAGCAAAAGGATGGGCTCCATTTGCCACCCGGACCCGTCCCACTGACCTTACACTTTCCGTGCCGATAGCAGCACTAGCCATGCTCGCCATGCCCCGTGAGCTGCACATCCCCACATCAGGACGGTGTACAATAGGTACATGTGCTCATTTCCTCTACCAGTGCTCGCTCAATTTCAGTCAACAGCCGCTCATGTATGCCACGGACCAAGCTAAGACAGCATTCATTATGAGCTTGCTAACCAATCAAGCCTCGTCTTGGGCGTTAGCTCTTGCAACACATACCCTAGATTTGTGCATAAAACAAGGTTCATGATCAGTATCTGAATACACAATAGCATTCCGGATACTAGCAATGGAAAGCAGCTGGAACGACTGTGCTCTGGAGAGTCTTCTTAAAGGGTCTGACCTATAAACTCAAAGATGAGCTAGCAGCATGGGATGAGACAGCTACTCTCGAGGATCTGATCTCTCTCACTACAACGTTGTGCATAAGGTAGAGAGAGACAGAGAAAGATTTTGGGGATAGCAGTCTGGCTCCATTCTCCTACCTCCGAGCGGTCTCGGTATTTCCAACACCACCTCATCCCAAACCTCCTTAGACTCCTTTCCACCAGCCAGAGGGGACAAGCACAAGCCCATGCAGCTTGGCTGTGCCAAGCTGACGCTGGCAAAAAGACAACCAATCGCCAACCGCCTCTGCATCTACTACGCCAAAAAGGGCCATTACCTCACCCAGTGTCCAGCGGTGCCGGGTTTGCCAGCCAGAAGAGGGGCGGTGGTGAACTGATCCTCAACTCACGGGAAGTGCCTTCAGATTTAAAGTATGCTACACTCCACACAACAAGCCCGGTCAGTTCAAGTTTTTATTGACTCATGTGCCGACTGCAACTTTATTAGCTGGTTAAGCTCCATCATCCCCCAGTATACGAATTCAAAACCCATAAAGAGGTGGTAGCCATAGACAGCCGACTCATTGCTCGTGTTACACACAAATTGGAGCCTGTCAAGGTCAGCCTGTTGGGCAACCACCATGAATATTTGGAACTACAGTATTTGTCATTTTGGCTCCTCTCACTCCCATGGTGTTGGAGTGGCCATGGTTACAAACCCATAATCCCCACATAGACGAGTCCACACTCACTATACGCATTTGGAGTGATTACTGCCACCTCACTGCCTACTGGTCATCGTTCCTTATCCGGCCCTCATCAGCTCCGGTAGGCACGGAGTTTTTCCTTTGTCGAAAAGAAGAACAAAACTCTAAAATACTGCATTGATTACACAGGACTCAACAGCATCACCGTAAAAAACAAGCACCCCCTTCCTCTCATCGACTTGACCTTCACTCCTCTCCACGATACCACCATTTTCAAAAATTAGACCTAAGAAATGCTTACCACTGTAAGAACTCTCTCTGTAGAAGCTCTTATGTAAACCTGCACGATCTGGATTCCTGTATCTCAACGTCTTAGAGCGCTCCGGGAGCAACAGACAACGAACCACACGAGTGAAATCAGTCTGGTTTATTCATCAGAAGCTCAGAGGGTGTTTCTGAGCACAAGCTTTTTATGCAGTTTCTTTGTTTTTGCAAGCAGATAATCACAGAATCATATGTCCTTGGTCAAAGTCATATGTCATATGTCCTTGTCCTTGGTCAAAGTACCTTCGTCATAACATAGGGTGGGGGTGGGGGTGTGTGTATATGTGTATGTGTGTGTGTGGGTGTATGTGTGTGTGGATATGTGTGTGTGGATAGCATCCTATCATGTTGGATTGTTGGTATGTTGGTTACGTAACTGTTTGCATTAAATGCGTAGGTATGTGGTGACAAAGAGAGACAGCCACGAACATCCAATTAGGTCTGGTTGATGTTTTACACAAAACCTAGGACAGCGGGGCACAACAGGATAAGGAGAACTTCTTGCTTCATGATTCAATCATTCGTGCGTATTAGGTCAGAGATATATCCTATATTCTAACAGTTCCCCTCTTTTATACTTTAATGTTCATGAAGTATAAATCATTAGATTAATAAATCGTTGCAGAATACACAAGGTTCAGCGGGTGTCGAAGGTCGGGATCTTTCAGGAGACCAGGGACCTTGATTGATCGGGTCTGTGCTTGAAGGGCAGCTTGAGCTACGACGCCCTTAGCCCACTGCCTCTAGATACTCGGTCCCCTCAAGATCCCGACCCCTCACTACACCGGGGCGAAGGGTAAGAGGTGCCGTCGGACTGCGCATCCAGTTGCGTATACGTTGGTCCACTGAAAGCGTCCATCAGGGCCCCACACGATTCAGCAGACACCTAAGGATGCAAGGTCGAACACACACACCAACAGCAGACAAATGCATACAGGCACAAGCATGGTTAAATATGGAGTGAATCATTCTTCTAAATACATAACATAGGATATTTTAGGTTATCCGTTCCCAGTAAAGGTGGTACTCGTAAGCTTATGTTGAGCCGAATCCGTTAGAAAACACTTCTCCTCTTAGGTGATATATGTCTTAAGACCTGGAACAGAGGTAATAAAGATAGACAACATCATGGTCACACAAAAACAAACAATACAATACTTCATTGCGGGCTTTTCTTCAGTCTGGTAGCATGGATCCACTGTGGAAAGAGGTCAGTTAGTGCAGTGCGAGTTACAGCGAGTATCTCCGTGGAGCTCACTATGAGAGAGTCTCCCAAAGATGAATTTAGTTTTGCAAATTTCTTGACCAGCACCTTGTCTCCTACCTTGAAGGCATGAGTGCTTGCATCGGCCGGGACCGAAGTATTCTGATTAGTGCGTTCCCAATAGTCATTTAGGACCTTAACAAGGCCCACGGCATACTCGCTCATGTGTATGTCTAGATCAGGGGTCACCAACCTTTTTGAAACTGAGAGCTACTTCATGGGTACCAATTAATGCGAAGGGCTACTAGGTCGATACACACCTCTGAAATTACAAATTTGCTCAATTTACATTTAATTAGATTTAATTAGATGTTATTATTAATAATTAATGATATTCATCTATGTGAAGATATTGACTTGATTTAAAAATATATTCAAAAAAATTATATGCAGCTCAATGGAGAGTGGCGCTGTCCTAAAAATGGGCCTGTCCTAAAAATAGCAGTGAACAGGTCCGCGGGCAACTTATATTGTCCTTGCGGGCTACCTGGTGCCCACGGGCACCACGTTGGTGATCCCTGGTCTAGATCTTCCGTACCCAAAGCCTGTTTTCCCTTCCTCCAAGGAGCAGGAAAGGGTCTCCCCATTACCACTTCATAAGGGGATAAATTCCCTAAGGCCACCTGCGAGGTCATCCGCAGATCCGCTAGGACCACAGGCAGCACCGAAACCCAATTCCTGGATCCGGTGGCGTGCATTGCTTTTCGTAATTTTCCTTTAATTGTTCTGTTTGTTCGTTCCACGATTCCGGAGGACTGAGGGTGATATGGGACATGGAAACGCCAATTGATCTTTAGCTCTTGTGCCAACAGTTGAGTGACCTTTGAGGTGAATGGTGTGCCTTTGTCCGAATCAATACCCAACGGAGGCCATATCTGGGAATAATTTCCTGTGATAACTTTTGAACCACTACTCGGCGTTTTCGTTCTCACACGGGAAAGCTTCAACCCATCGAGAGAGAATTTATCCACGATAACCAATAGATATCTAAAGGGGCCCTGCCAGTATGTGAGTAAAATCTATCTGCCACTCCTGGAAGGGAGTATCTGGTTTCGGCAGATGCTGATGTGATGCGTGTGGTTTGGACACATTGTTCTGTGCACAAATCAGGCATTTTCCAGAATGCTGTGCACCCGTAGAGGCTAGTTGTCGTATACAAAAATCTTTTTCCATATCTGTCACCACCCCTCTTCGACCGCGATGTGTAGGCCCGTGAAACTTGCGGACGAGGAAAGGAAGGCAGTGCGTGGGCAGACATAAGCGACCGGTCGAATCGAGTAGAATGCCGTCACCCGAGGGCTGAGAGCCCTGCGAGGACCAAAAATCAGTGTCTTCTGTGGATGCCGAGGACTGAAGTGATTTTAGATCCAAGTCAGGGAGGAGGGCGCTAAGCATGTGTGAGGTGGACACCAGCGCGGGCTGCAGGAACGGCGGCATGGAGCCGAGCGAGGCAGCCTGTTTAGCCTTGGTCAGCCAAAGAGTTACCTCGTGCCTCATCAGTGTGGTCAGAGGAATGACGCTTGAGGTCTTCACGATCGCTAAGCGGGCGGAGATTGCAGGACACAATAAGATCCTGGACTAAGGTGGAATGTGAAATGGGCTTACCCGTCAGCAGCAGTGAAACCACGAGATTGCCAGATACGGCCGAAATCATGCGCCACCCCAAAAGCGTAACGAGAGTCAGTGTATATAGTAACATCCTGGTCGGAAGCGAGTGCATGCCCAGTGAGCGCATATAACTCTGCTGCTTGAGCGGAATTAAAGGAAGCGAGATGCAGCTTCCAAAACTTAGTCGGTAAGGAACATACTGCATAGCGCATGAGGAACACTCCGTCGGAGGGTTTCGAGCATGACCGTCTACAAACAGGGAGAGACCTGTGGAGAGAGGAGTAGACATTAAGTCGGATCTAATGCTGGTGTCATGAACAATGGTGTCCATGCAGTCATGCTCCAATATGGTTCGCAGTCGTCTCGAGCATTAAGCAGGCGCTGTAGAGCCCTGCGCCATGCGTTATCTAGGAAGAGGAACAGGATATAGTTAGGTTGGCAGTAGCACAAAGGATGGCCTCGTAACCTGAGCAGCGTTGAGAAGACATGTGTTGTGTAGACAGAGTATTAAGGATGTGCCTAACCTGATGGCTGTGTGTAAAGCGAGTGGATGAGAGAGCACTATTTTTCTGCTTGAGAACTAACACCGCACTGGCAGCGACAGCGAGACAGGCGCAGGTAAACCCTGAGCCACAGTATCTAGAGTTTTGGAGAGGAAAGCACAAGGCCTAAGTCCCCCCGTGGTCCCTTAAGACTCCAGAAGCCGTGCCGGCCTGGTGAGCGACGTAGAGATGAAAGGGTTTGTTGTAATTCGGGAGCCCGAGGCCGGCCGCGGAGCATAGGGCCGACTTCAGGGCTTTGAATGCGTCCAGCATGTCCTCAGTCAGACCAGGGTTGATGGAGAGGGTCAGTGTGAGCCTGGCAGGCGTAGCGTTTGTCATAAAAGGAACAGTCCGGGATCCATTGGCGGCAGTAGTTAATGAGCCCCAGGAAAGCCAGGAGCGCTTGTTTAGTGGCAGGCTTCTGAGTGTCACTATGATCTTGAGCGATCCTGAGTAAGGCGTTTATCCGTGAGAGTTCATAGCCCAGATATATCACGGTGGGAGGCAGAACTGTAACTTGGGCTTGGAGACCTTGAAACCCTTTTTTCCAGTAAGAGGAGCAACTGGACAGTGGTGTCGAGGCATAGTTCATAGGTTAGGCCGGACACCAGGAGGTCATCAGCATAAAAGTATGCGCAGGAACCAGCGGGAACGTCAAGAGACCCAGTGCATCCCTAACTGCGGCGAAAACACGGCAGGAGAGTCAATAAATCCTTGAGGTAATCTAGGCGTGTACTGTCGCTGCCGGTGTGTGAAAGCGAAGAGGTTGTGTGCTTGGCTCAACAGGGATACTAAAAAGCGCCGAGCACAGGTCGATTACGGAAAAATGAGTGTGATACTTAAGGAATAGAAGCCATAATAGAGGGCACATCCGGAACAACCGGTGAAACTGGAGCGATGAGCTCGTTAATTTTCTGAGGTCTTGTGTCAGGCGCCAGGAACCGTCTGGCTTAGGAACCGGGTTCACAGGCGTGTTATAAGGGCTTGTGCACGGCACAATGATACCCTGTTCCAAAGAAGCGGCCAAAATAGTGTCGATACCCAACATTTTTGGCGACAAAGGGTATTGTCGGATGTACACGGGCAAAATGTGCTTCACGGTAGCTTCATATGGGACGCAGTCCACACAACCCACGTCATTCTTATGCTCTGCCCAAAGATTGGTGGGCAGTGTGTCAGTACAGGGGCGAGGTGGAACTTCGCCACACGCCAATTAACATTAAAGGCAAGGGCTGCGCTTGCAATGATAACAGAGAAAGCGGAGGAGGTGTCGCGCATTTGGATGGTCATGCTCGAACCTTGGAAAGAGATTTGGAACCCCAGAACACTCATGAGGTCACGGCCTAACAAATTAAAAGGCATTCGGACATATGTACAAAAGAATAGGATATCTGTAATTTATCAAGCGTGTGATCATCAGGAAAATGTAGGAGAAGAATTGGCGTATATGGGAGGAGAAGGAACCCCATCCATTCCCACAGTAATGACATTTGGTTTTTTATACGAATCCTTCCTTCGATTCTTATCCCTTCTTTTAACGATAGCCAGTACGAACGCATTTCATACCATTTAACATATGCCTCTTTCATGTATTCGTAATCCTAGGAGGGGTTGCCCAATCCATCATAAATCATGCGATCTTGCGGATGTCAGAAATCCTGCATCAAAGTCCCATTTCGAGGAAAGTTTGGTACTTGGTCCGAGTCCCCTCAGTCCATCCGCCAAATTGCTGAGCCATGGCTCAGTATAATAAGCTAGACCACATCTATTCATCCACTCCTTCGAGTTTCCAGACCTTAGGCTTTGGGTAGGAATTTCCCATTGTCTATCTTCTAACAAAAACAAAAAATACGTTGGCATACAGGAATACACGTGCACCTTTTGTATAGCGCTCTTCCCAGTTATAGCAACTGAGGATAACCCGTCCCAGTTATAGCAACTGAGGATAACCCGTCCCAGTTATAGCAACTGAGGATAACCCGTCCCAGTTATAGCAACTGAGGATAACCCGTCCCAGTTATCGCAACTGAGGATAAACCGTCCCAGTTATAGCAACTGAGGATAACCGTCCCAGTTATAGCAACTGAGGATAACCGTCCTTATAAAAGGGGATAACCATCCCTTCTAGAGAAGGGGATAACAGGCGGCTCAGATACTGCTAACCAGGTAGTCAAACAAATCTTGTCTTACCTGATCAGGAGTATCACGTCGGGAATCACCAAATTGTAAGAACTCTCTCTGTAGAAGCTCTTATGTAAACCTGCACGATCTGGATTCCTGTATCTCAACGTCTTAGGCGCTCCGGGGGAGCAACAGACAACGAACCACACGAGTGAAATCAGTCTGGTTTATTCATCAGAAGCTCAGAGGGTGTTTCTGAGCACAAGCTTTTTATGCAGTTTCTTTGTTTTTGCAAGCAGATAATCACAGAATCATATGTCCTTGGTCAAAGTCATATGTCATATGTCCTTGTCCTTGGTCAAAGTACCTTCGCGTCATAACATAGGGTGGGGGTGTGTGTGTGTGTATATGTGTATGTGTGTGTGTGTGGGTGTATGTGTGTGTGGATATGTGTGTGTGGATAGCACCCTATCATGTTGGATTGTTGGTATGTTGGTTACGTAACTGTTTGCATTAAATGCGTAGGTATGTGGTGACAAAAGAGAGACAGCCTCGAACATCCAGTTAGGTCTGGTTGATGTTTTACACAAAACCTAGGACATCGGGGCACAACAGGATAAGGAGAACTTCTTGCTTCATGATTCAATCATTCGTACGTATTAGGTCAGAGATATATCCTATATTCTAACAACCACCTAGTCCAAATTCGAGCAAGACGAACAGAAAATCGCTTTTAACACTCACCTGTTGCACTTTGAATACCTGGTGATGCCATGTGGTTTAATTAATGCCCCTGTGGTTTTCCAAGCGTTGGTCAATGACATTCTCAGAGACATGCTGATCCGATTAATGTTTGTGTACCTAGATAACATTCTGATCTTCTCCAAGGATCACGCCGAGCATGTCCGTCACATAAAAACGGTCCTGAAAATACTTCTAGAGAATGAGTTGTACATTAAAGCTCAGAAATGTGAGTTTCATGTTTCACAGTCTCCTTTCTGGGTTACATCGTGGAAAAGGGGCAGTTAAAACCGGCTCCGGAGAAGGTGAAAGCGGTGGCAGAGTGCCAGTTCTAGCCACGCAAAAACAGCTACAAAGGTTTCTGGGGTCTACAAACTTCTACAGGAGATTTATATGGGACTATAGCTGCCCAGCTGCGTCCCTCACACAGCTAACTTCAGTCAAGAATCCCTTTGAATGGTCCCCTAATGCGATGGTGTTTGATAAACCGAAAACCAAATTCATCAACACGCCCTTACTGATCCACCCAGACCCCACACTGCACTTCGTGGTGGAGGTGGACACCTTAGACTCGGGAGTGGGGGCTGTCGTCTCCCAGCACTCCCCAGCAGACTAGAAACTACACCCATGCGCATTGTTCTCCAGTCGCCCTACTCCGGGGGAACGGATTTACGAAGTAGGAAACCTTGAGCTGCTGGCAGTGGTCCTGGTACTCCAAGAGTGGCGGAACCAGTCAGAAGGAGAGTTACACCCCTTCATTGCCGGGACGGACCACAAAAATCTGTCCTACCTCCATGCGACTAAGATGTTGAACTCCCGGCAGGCACGATGGTCCCTCTACCTGAGGAGGTTCAATTTTACCATCACATACTGTCATCAAATGTGCAAATCAGATGATTCGCTGTGGCAACTCCCGAGTAAAAGGGAAAAAGCCGAAAGGAAGACAGACATACTGTCCTGACCCGTAAAATACCAAACCAGATGCTCTCTCCTGGCAGTACACTCCAGGGGAAGACATCACCACAGAAATTATCTTGTCCACCTCCTGTGTGCTTGGAGCTGCTCAGTGGGAGGTGGAGCGCCTGGTCCAGGATGCCCAGAAAAGGGAATCAGAGGCCGAACGGACAATTATGTGTTCTTCCATCTGCTATCCATCTTGGGGTTCACTGGACCTTTTTCCTCCTCCAACAACGCTTCCGGTGGATAACCATAGCAGCCGACACCAGGGAGTTTGTCGCAGCCCGACATGCATTGCGGTGGAATTTGTCAACGATCTACCCCCATTTGAAGGTAACACTGTCATCCTGACCATAGTAGACTGCTTCTCAAAGGTGGTCCATTTCATTCCCCTACCCATGCTCCCATCGGCCATAGTGACAACTGTCCTGATGATCCAAAATGTTTTCCGCCTCCATGGGATACCCCAAGACATTGTTTCTGACCAAGGCCCTCAGTTTGCATCCAGGGTATGGAAAGCATTCTGGAACATCCTCAAAATTTCCAGTATCTTGAACTCCAGCTACCACCCACAATCTAATGGTCAAGCGGAACGAGCTAATCAGAGCTTAGAATCCTCTCTGCGTCGTGTTGCCTCCCATCTCCCAGCCTCCTGGTCCACACACTTATCACATGGGTCTAATACTCTCACAACTCCCTGGTCTGTGCTGCTACTGGAATGTCTCCCTTTATGGTGGTGAACGGTTTCCAACTCCTCTGTTCCACAGTCAGGAGACCGATGTGGCTGTCCCCTCAGTCCAGGCCCACTTCTGCAGAGCATAACAGGTCTGGAAGGAAGCCTGCGCTGCCCTGGAGAGGTCAGTAGCCCAGAATCAGCGAATCGCCAATTGCCACCAGACACCAGCACTGGTCTATGAGGTCAGACAAGAGGTTTGGCTGTCTTCAAGAAAATGCAAAAAAACCCCAAACAAACAAAAACAAAAAACAAGCCAAAACCCCCATCAGAATCATGCTTATGTGAGGTGTGAGTGTGAGTGCGTACACGCGCATCTGTGTGCGCGTGCGCATGTGCATGCGTCTGTATGTGTGTATTTATTTTTTACAGTAGGCCCTTGACTATTCGCGGGTTTGCACTCGCGTCCCTGCATATTCGCGGATTGCCAAGTAACTGTCACGTGATTCAAATTCAGTCAATGACTGTTCTCCCTCCTGCTGATTGGTTGAGATGATGTATACGCCCCTTTTTGTCTCATTCACGCACACTTTGTTCAAGTGTTTCTTTTGTGTTTTTAATTCCAGTTAAAATCCTTCATGCCAACCAAATGCTGTGCACCTTCTCAGGTTTCTAGTAAGGTGCCGAAGGGCCAGAAAAAGGTAATGACACTGCATGAAAAAAGTAGAACTGCTTGCTTGATATGCGTCAGGAAGAGAAAAGTTATGCTGCAGTAGGGCGCCATTAAAAGTAAATGAAAGTACAGTCCGCTACATTAAAAAAAAAAAAAATGAGAAGGCAATCAGAGCTAGTGTAGCATCGAGTTTTTCTGGACGTGCTGAGAAGGTGAATGTTGCACGAAACAAGGTAATCATCAGAATGGAATCTGCCTTAGTATTCTGGATACTTCTAGGTCTATGGTACTGTACAATATTACAATGTTTTTCAGTTATTATTTCAGTGCAGTACTGTACCCAAGTTAATGTTTAAAATGTTTGTGTGTGAGATCATATGTTCTGTAGCATGTTTATTCAAGTTTACCCTTTTGGTATCCAGTTTGTTAATTACTGTACACGTCATGTCTTTTATGTTCTTTATGTACAGTACAATAAATAATGCAAAGTCTCCCTCTAGTAGGCATCTGATAAGCATTTTTAACCACCACTGTCTGAAATAATGCTGTATGTTAATCCAAGTTTATTAAAGTAGTTTATTACACTTCATTGCTGTGGCAACCCCTGAAAAAGGGAAAAAGCCAAAGGGAAAAGAAGAAGAACCACTACTTTTAACCACTACTGTGTGACACAGTGCTGCATGTTTATCTAAGTTTATCAAACCAGTTTACTGTATTACACTTCATCGTGTTCTTTTATATATTCACAATATACATATACACAGTGGTACCTCACCTTACGAAATTAATCCATTCCAGAGGTGGTTTTGTAACCTAGATTTTTCGGAAGTAGAATCACATTTTACATGTAAAACATGTGATTTGTTCCAAGGCCCCCAATACTACCCCCTAAACTCTTTAAAAATTATAAAACCCTACCTTTTAAGGTACTTACTTCGTGTTGACCAGGTTTTCTTAGCAAAATTATAATCTTACAAATGTTTATGCAAGGTTAAAAGCCTCAGCCAAAAAATAAGGTTGCAATGAGCACACTCGAAAATATTATGAAACAACAGTAACTCTGTCCTTTACACGAAAAGCATCATGGGTATTATGGCGCTACAGCTCCATAATAGCCAATGGGAAGAAGCTGCGTCATCCCTCCTAGTTAATGGGAGGCCAGCGGGGCAGAATGTTGGGAGATAGCCAAGGGGAGGCCAGCGGGGCAGGATGTTGGGAGACAGTCAATGGGAGAGAAACTCGTGCATTGTTTGAACTTTTGAGATGGTGCTTTTGTAATGTGAACTTGTTGCGTATCCATAGACAAAAATTATAGGAAAATATATATTTTATGTTTGTTGGGACTATCGTAAGGTGAGGTACCACTATATACTGTATTCAACGTAATAAGCACCATGCTCCAATAAGGGCCCGCCGCAATGTTTTTAATCTTACGTCTAATAACCACCCATGTGTACTGGGAGCAAAATGGTAGATCAAACTTACCAATATTATTCGATAAGTCTCTGTAACCATAAAATGAGATGTTCACTGCCTGTAAAAGTGAGTTTACACGGTATTTGAAGACCCCCTGCCACTGGGGAATGACTATAATGTTCATCAGTAACAACACATTTGATTGTTCCACTGTGCTTAAAAAAAACAGGAAAATATTTTGCTGTGTTCTCTCGGTAAATGTCCAACAACCGATGAACCATTAGAAACTGCTAAAGCAAAACTTTCGGATGCTCTGAATGAATGGAGCGATAAGCCAGCACTTACCATTCCAAGAAGCACTGACCATTCCACTCAGCTGGTAATCATTTTAATAAGTGCCCACCCACTACAATTTTTAAAGTGCCCCGGGCGCCGATCATGTCGAATATGATATATATATATATGTATATATGCTGTATAATGTTTATATACTTTACAGTAGGCCCATGACTATTTGCGGTTTTGCACTCGCGGTTTGAGTATTCACGGACTGCCGAGCAGCTTGCACATTATTCAAATTCATCCAATGGCTGTCCTCCTTCCTGCTGATTGGTTGAGGTGACGTAAAGCCCGTTTTTCCTCATTCGCACACAAGTTGGCAATGAGCCTTTTTAAGTGTGTTTGAATTACCAGTTAAGTTCTATGATGTCACTCAAACGCCTGCTTAAGCACCAGAAAAAGGTAATGAGGTTGGATGCCTCTTCTGAAGAAACAAGACTTTCTCCGGAAAAAAACGACAGTTTCCTCTGAAGTCACGTCATTGCTGAAGAGGAATAATCGTTTTAACTGTTGTAAAACACTCCACTATTAAAGTCTTTTTAAATTATTATTCCAGTACATGACCTAAGGTAATGTTTAAAATGTTTCTGTGTTATATTTTATTTACTGTGGTGTAGCATGTTTCTCATTTTGTTTTGTTTATCCAATTTATTACATTTCTTGTTTTTTATTACATTTCTTGTTTTTTTATGTCCTTTTTGTTATGGTCTGTGTGCCCCTTCAGCTGAGGGGCATGGCTGAGCTGCTTGATAGCACACACCGGAATTCATCATCATCATCATTTTCTGTAACCGCTTCATCCTAATTAGGGTCGCGGGGAGGCTGGTGCCCATCCCAGCCAACTCAGGGCAAGGGTAGAGTACACCCTGGACAGCTCGCCAGGCCATCGCAGGGCGGAAACACGCTGACGGCTTTTCAGCCTACTCTTGTCGAAAGTCAGCAATGGTTCTTTTACATGCCTCACACCATAGACAGTGAGAGACATGGCCGGCCTTTGATAACCCAGTTATCTGGGGGGGGAGTGACAACCTTGTGGAGAGTGGGACTCGAACCCCCAACCTTTGGATCAGCGATTCTGCGCCTTATACCACTAGACCACCACTGCACAACAAACAAACGAAAGCACACTCACCTCTGCATCAGAGGATTAACTCACATCACATCACCCTTTGGTTTGTAACACCTCTAACTTTCTCACTCTAAAACACCGTTTGAACTCGCTCCGGCTGTGGGGCGTGGCTGAGCTGCTTGGACTTAATGCAGTTAATATCTGAATTCAGTCATCCCATGCCTAATGCAATACAGTACATTCCTCTAGTGGGCATTTTTGTAAACTACACTGCTATATGTTTTTCAGAGAATGCAATGGGGTGTTTTTATATGGATGCTGTATAATGTTCATATTTTATTATCAATCAATATCACAGTAAAAAAATTTAGTTTTTCTTAATCATTACGACATTTTACTACGTTAATACTGAATTAATGAGTCAGACTGTCTGTAGAATGTGTTTAAGAAGCATATTTTGGTGCAGGTAATAGATACATAATATTTTACTTCCGGCTGCTCATTCGCACATGTGACATGATACATGGGGTTTTACTTCTGGGTACAGAACTCGCGGATTATCTCAATTTGCGAGAGGGCTCAGAACCGAACCCCCGTGAATGTCGAGGGCCTACTGTATATATACCAGAGACCAGTGTCTCTCCCCCTTATGCCGGTCCCAAGCCCGGATAAATGCAGAGGGTTGCGACAGGAAGGGCATCCGGTGTAAAACTTCTGCCACATAAAAAATGCAAATGGTCAAAACAAAATTCATACCGGATCGGTCGAGGCCCGGATGAACAACGACCGCCATCAGTGCTGTCAACCAACAGGGTTCTGATGGAAATTGGACTACTGTTGGTCGAAGACGTTGAAGAAGTAGAGGCGGGAGGCGTGTCCGTAGGCAGAGAGAGAAGAGGAAATGCGTGAGCCTAGGACTGAGAGTAGGGACTTTGAATGTTGGAACTATGCAAGGAAAAAATGGGGAGCTGGCTGACATGATGCAGAGGAGGAAGGTGGACATACTGTGTGTTCAGGAGACCAGGTGGAAAGGTAGCAAGGCTAGAAGCTTAGGAGCAGGGTTTAAGCTGTTTTATAATGGTGTGGGTGGGAAGAGAAATGGAGTAGGAGTCATCTTGAAGGAGGAGTTTGTCAGGAATGTTCTAGAAGTGAAAAGAGTGTCAGACAGAGTGATGAGTCTCAAGTTAGAAATTGAAGGCGTGATGGTCAATGTTGTTAGTGCTTATGCCCCACAGGCAGGATGTAAGCTAGAAGAGAAGGAGAGATTCTGGAGTGAGTTAGATGAAGTGATGCAGAGTACCCCCAGAGGTGAAAGAGTGGTCATTGGAGCAGACTTCAATGGACATGTTGGCGCAGGCAACAGAGGGGACGAGGAAGTGACAGGCAGGTTTGGTATCCAGGACAGGACCACAGAAGGACAGATGTTGATCGATTTTGCAAAAAGGATGGAAATGGCTGTGGTGAATACTTTCTTCAAGAAGAAACAGGAGCATAGGGTGAATTATGAAAGCGGAGGTAAGAGCACACAGGTAGACTACATCTTGTGTAGGTGATGTAATTTGAAGGAAGTCAGTGACTGCAAAGTAATAGTGGGTGAGAGTGTTGCCAAACAGCATAGGATGGTGGTGTGCAGGATGACACTGATGGTGAGAAAGGTGAAAAAGGCAAAGGCAGAGCAGAAGACAAAGTGGTGGAAGCTGAAAAAGGAAGAGTGTCGTGTTTTCTTCAAGGAGGAGTTGAAACAGGCTTTGGGTAGTCAGGAAGTGCTTCCAGATGACTGGACAACCACAGCCAATGTGATCAGGGAGACTGGTAGGAGAGTACTTGGTGTGTCCTCTGGAAGGGAAGTAGATAAGGAAACTTGGTGGTGGAATGAGGAAGTCCAAGAGTGTGTACACAAAAAGAGGTTAGCCAAGAAGAAGTGGGACATTGAGAGGACCGAAGACAGTAAACAGGAGTACAGGGAGACACAGCGTAAGGCGAAGGCAGCGGTGTCAAAGGCCAAACAGAGGGCGTGTGATGACTTGTATGATAGGTTGAACAGTAAGGAGGGAGAAAATGATTTATACAGGTTAGCACAGCAGAGAAATAGAGATGGGAAAGACATGCAGCAAGTTAGAGTGATAAAGGACAGAGAGGGAAATGTATTGACTAATGACAGAAGTGTGCTGGGAAGATGGAAAGAGTACTTTGAAGAGCTGATGAATGAGGAAAATGAGAGAGAAAAAAGAGTAGAAGGGGTGACCGTTGAGGAGCAGGAAGTAGCAAAGATTAGTAAGGGAGAAGTGAGGAGGGCATTGAAGAGGATGAAGAGTGGAAAGGCAGTTGGCCCTGATGACATACCAGTTGAGGTATGGAAGTGTCTAGGTGAGGTAGCAGTAGATTTTCTGTCAAAAATATTCAACAAGGTCTTAGAAAGTAAGCAGATGCCAGAGGAATAGAGGAGAAGTGTGCTTGTGCCAATTTTTAAGAACAAGGGAGATGTACAGAGTTGTGGCAACTACAGAGAGATAAAGTTGATGAGCCATACAATGAAGCTATGGGAAAGAATAGTGGAAGCAAGACTAAGGGCAGAGGTCAGCATTTGTGAACAACAGTTTGGTTTCATGCCAAGAAAGAGCACCACAGATGCAGTGTTTGCTTTGAGGATGTTAATAGAGAAGTACAGAGAAGGTCAGAAGGAGCTGGACAGGCTGACAGTTGCAGATGACATCGTGATCTGCAGTGAAAGCAGAGAACAAGTGGAGGAAAATCGAGAGAGGTGGAGGTGTGCCCTGGAAAGGAGGGGATTGAAGGTCGTATCATATGTCCTACCTCGGGGACAGAAATTAAATGTTTTCCATAACCCGGGGATTTTGTACACAGAGGTCTTTGTAAGTTGGGGGCCGACTGTATATGTATATATATATATATATATATATATATATAAAAAACAAAAGGACAGGACAAAGGCTTTCTATTGAAACTCCATTTATGAATGGAGTTTCAATGAAAGCCTTTGTCCTGTTCCTTGTTATTTGCTCTACCAAAAGTATTGAGCACTCTCCTACGGAAGGATCTACTCAGAAAATCCTCTATATATATATATATATATATATATATATATATATATATATATATATATATATATATATATATCTATACATACAGTGATACCTCTGCTCACGAACATAATTGGTTCCCAGAAAGTGTGTGAGGCGAAAAGTTCGTCTTCCGAACATTTATTTCCATAAGAAACCATTAAAATGAGAATAATCCGTTCCCAGGTCCCCATAAAACATAATTTTCTACTAAATAAGCCTTAAAACTACACAAAAATATACCTTATTTTATGTATAATAAATGTGCTATTGTATTGGAATTAAAGAAATAAACTGTACTGTATAATAAAGTCGTTTTATTTACCTTTGTGATGGTAGTTGACGGCTTGATGGAATGGAGTGGGAGGAGGAGGGAGGGAGGGACTTACTGTTTGGAAGGAGAGTTTGGAAACGCTTACTGTTTGAAACACCCACTTAGCCACACCACGCACCCTTAATAGCTTCCTTGTTCTTAAGGATGGTGGTAGACTTAGCGTACTGGTACTGGGACGCTGAGTCACCTAGCAAACTTACACCTCGTTAGTGTTTTTCAATGATCTCCGCCTGTGGTGGGTCTTTTCAGTCCCATAATAGCAAAAGTACACTCAATATGGTCCAAAATGTCTATCAAACACAAACCACTTCCGCATTCAAAGAAAGGGGGTGACGAACTGTGACGCCGTGGCGTCAAGTCAGCTTCTGCGTCGCCACCGTGGCGCTGTTCGACCGCGTGGTTTGATTCGTCCGCCGAAAACTAGTTCGTCAGCAGAGACTATATGCTCGCAAATTTAATGTTCTTGAGGCGAAAAGTTCGTGAGCTTAAGCGTTCGTCAGCGGAGGTTTTACTGTACATATATATACACATATATATATACATACACACACACACACACTCACACACACACACACACACAGACACACACGCACACACACACACACACGCACACACACACAGTAGTACCTCGGTCCTCGAACGTTTTAGAGGTGAAACAAATCGGAAGTCGACCAAAATCCGGATGTCAAACACTAAAAAAGTGCGAGAAAAAAACCCTAGACCTAGAGGCAGGGGAAATGCCCGCTTTCTGGAAGTTGTTGATACTATCTATCACCCTGATAAAGCTCGCGCTGTTCTGGGGAAGTCCGGAAGTTGTTGATACTATGTATCACCCTGATAAAGATAAAGCTAGTATGAAAGCACAAAAGCCAAGCTAAAGCACTAAAACGATAAAGCTAAGCTAAAGCGCTAACAGCACGGTGAACACATTTAACGATGAGGTCATGAGCCACTTCCGTAAGGTTTTATAAACAAGCCACAGTAGAAATGTTCTTCAAGAAAAGAAAGGGACATCCTGAAGAAGAGTCATCCACAAAGCGGTAGCAGAAGAAAAAACACCTATGGTCTCTTTTGTGAGAGACTCTGGTTTTGGCGTCTCTCTCTCTCTCTCTCTCTCTCTCTCACACACACACACACACACACACACACACACACACACACATACACACTCTCTCTCTCTCTCTATCTCTCTCTGTGTTGGAGAGGGTTGTGGCTGTAACACGTGAGTGGGGTGCTAAACACACACACACCTGATTCCACTTAATCACAGGCTATAAAGACTAGCAGCGCTCCTCCCAGTGCTAGAAGATTGTCCCTCTTCCCCGTGATCTCTCTGGCTCTCAGCTCCGTGTTCCACCAGTTCATGCTTTAGTTTAATCACTTCAGTGTTTCTGCGCATCTCTAACAGTGACTACAATTTCCCTTTAGTGCCTTCCCTGTCAACAGGAAAGTGCACCCATTTTCATCACACTCTGTCTCCTGCATTTTTGGGTTCAGCTGAATGTTCCTGACGTCACCGAATCTTGTAGCCCTTGAGCTGAGAGCCAGAGAGATCACGGGGAAGAAGGACAATCTTCTAGCATCGGGAGGAATGCTGCTATAGTTTTTCTAGCCCTTGACTAAGTGCAATCAGGTGTATATGTTTAGTTCTCAAACCCGCGTGTGACAGCCACGCCCCTCTCCAGCTCGCAGAAAGAGAGAGAGAAAGTGTGTGTGTATATATGTATATATATATATATATATATATATATATATATATATATATATATATATATATATATATATATATATATATATATATATATATATAGGATTTTCTGAGTAGATCCTTCCGTAGGAGAGTGCTCAATACTTTTGGTAGAGCAAATAAACAAAAAGAGATAGGACAAAGACTTTCTATTGAAGCTCCATTTATCACTACAGATCTGTTTAGGGTGGTGAAACCATCCTCTCTCTTCTATATTCACCTGAAGAGAGAGGATGGTTTCACTACCTACCAGCTAAACAGATCTGTAGTGATAAATGGAGTTTCAATAGAAAGTCTTTGTCACTAATCCTTTTGTTTTTGTGTGTATATATATATATATATATATATATATATATATATAAAAATATATTATATATATATATATATATATATATATATATATATATATATATATATATATATATTATATATATACACACACACAGTGGTACCTCACCGTACAAAATTAATCCGTTCCAGAGCTTTTTTCGTAACCTGCATTTTTCGTAAGTTGAACAGCATTTTACATGTAAAATGCATGATTCGTTCCAAGGCTCCTAATATTACCCCCTAAACCCTTTAAAAATTATAAAAGCATATATTTTAAGACCTCCTTCTGCTTCAATAGCGTACCGATGGTAGACGGGTTTGGCCATATTCCTTTGTGATATCACTCGAGCCCGTTTCTTCTCCTCACTGTGTGTGTGTGTGTGTGTGTGTGTGTGTGTGTGTGTGTGTTCAACATATTTACCATGTCTTCTTAGCAGAGTTATAATCTTATAAATGTTTATGGAATGTTAAAAGCCTGAGTCAAGAAATAAAGCATAAAACAACAGTAACTCTGTCCTTTACACAAAAAGCATCATGGTGGATTCAGCTCTATAATAGGCAATGGGAAATAGATGCGTCATTCCTCCTAGGCAATGATGTCCAAGATAGCGTCCAAGATGGTGTCAGGTCAAGATGGCGTCCCTGTCCAACATAGTGTCAGGTGGACCTGTCCAAGATAATGCTTGAGTGAAGGTGACATGAATGACAGCTCGGTTGTTAGCCAATGGAAGGCCAGCGGGGCGAGATGTTTGAATGTCATTGATGGGAGAGCAGCTCGTGCATTGTTTGAATGGTGCGTTTTAATGTCGCCTTCATGTCGCCTAGCGGAAGCGAGACAGAGGTCAGCATTAGTGAACAACAGTTTGGTTTCATGCCAAGAAAGAGCACCACAGATGCAGTGTTTGCTCTATAGTGAGAGCAGATAACAAGTGGAGGAAAATCTTGAGTGGTGGAGGTATGGCCTGGAAAGGAGAGGAATGAAGGTTAGCCTCAGTTAGACAGAATACATGTGTGTGAACAAGAAGGAGCCATTTGGAATGGTGAGGTTAAAGGGAAATGAGATAAAGAAGGTATAGGATTTTAAGTACAGTAGGCCCTCATTATTCGCAGGGAGTTTGGTTCCGGCCCCTCCAGCGAATAGAGATAATCCGTGAGTTCTGTACCTGGAAGTAAAACCCCATGTATTATATTACATGCGCGAATGATCAACCGGAAGTAAAATACTATGTATCTATTACATGTTCAAAAATATGCTTCTTAAACACATTCTATAGAGTCTTACTCATTAATACACTCTTAATGTAGTAAAATATAGTAATAATTAAGAAAAACGGAAATAACAGTGACAAAATAAAAGACTGGGTGTGATTCAGTCTTCACTCTAAGAATGGGGCGGTCAGTGCAATATTAAGCATTAACATTAATTAAAAGAATGTTGTGCAGGCTCCTTCCTAAAATTAGTCTTCATATACTTTTCTGTGTTGCTGTCGTTTTTATTTATTAAAACTGTGACAAAACAACATTAATATAATGAATAAAGGAAAAGAAGATCCCACAAAGGGAGTGATGGTGAGGTGGGCTACCCAACACATCTGGCTGCACCCCGTCCCTCCCTTCGTAGGATTGATATTCTTTTTCTTTATAAAAATACAAGAAGGACTCAAAACACATTCATTCACTTTCTGAACTGCTTAATTCTAATTAAGGTCGCAGGGAGGCTGGCGATTTTTTTTTTAAACCTAAATGCTTTTGTTGCAAGCAGAATTGTAATTTAATTGTCTCTGCAGTTGTTTAAATCAATGCAACACATGTTGTTTTATGTCAACATGAAGGAAAAAGGAGAAAAACATTGGAGTGTTATTTAATTTTAAATGTCAAAAAAGGATTTGTGGCTCCCGGTGTTTTCTTGACTGTGGAAAACAGGTCCAAATGGCTCTTTGAATGGCAAAGTTTTGACAACCCCTTAACTAGAAGTACAGACACTCCCCGACTTATGTTCATCCGTTTTACGTTTTTTTAATTTTTCAAAGTCAGAGAGGCTTGATTGAGATGGTTTGGACATGTACATAGGAGGAATAGTGAATATATTGGGAGTAGGATGGTGAGATTGGAACTGTCAGGCAGAAGGCCTAGAGGAGGGCCAAAGAAAGAATTTATGGATATGCTGAAGGAAGATATGAAGGTAATTAGTGTAAGAGAAGAAGATGCAGAGGATAGGGTGAGATGGAGGCAGATAATTTGCTGTGAAGCCGAAAAGAAAAGAAGAAAGAAGACAGTCCTAACATCACGTCTGTCTTTGTGATTATTTTTATACAAGTAATTCCAGACATATCACAATTAACGTATTCATAAATGCCCCAATTACATCACCTGTTTTTACATTATTTATTGAAAGTAAAATTGCCTATGAAACCAAATTTTATATCCTTTACAAGTTTTTACCCTGAGGGAAAAATAGCCAACCATATTTTATCATTGCCAGTTGTCACATCTACTATGACCGGCTACTCAGCTAGCGAGGTGACAGTAAGCCCCCGCCCATTCGCCGTTCACGGCCATGAATACGTGAGGATTTTGCTCACAAAGGCTTTTTTTCATTATGTTTCTAAATTAGCGCAGTGCCTCTCAATTATTTTCTGTGACGCCCCCTCCAGAAAGAAAAAAACATTTCATGCTCTCCAGTGAGTGACTTTTAATAGTATTATGTTTGCAGATGACATCGTGATCTGTAGTGAGAGCAGAGAACAAGTGGAGGAAAATCTAGAGAGGTGGAGGTATGCCCTGGAAAGGAGGGGATTGAAGGTCAGTCTTAGTAAGACAGAATACATGTGTGTGAACGAGAAGGACCCAAGAGGAACGGTGAGGTTACAGGGGGCAGAGATAAAGAAGGTGGAGGATTTTAAGTACTTAGGCTCAACAATCCAGAGCAATGGAGAGTGTGGAAAAGAGGTGAAGAAGTGCATGCAGGCAGGTTGGAATGGATGGAGAAAAGTGTCCGGTGTGATGTGTGATAGGAGAGTATCGGCAAGAATGAAGGGAAAAGTGTCCAAGACGGTGATGAGGCCAGCAATGTTGTATGGTTTAGAAACAGTGGCCCTGGGGAAAAGACAGGAGGCAGAGTTGGAGGTAGCAGAGATGAAAATGTTGAGGTTCTCTTTGGGAGTAACGAGGATGGATAGGATCAGAAATGAGTACATCAGAGGGACAGCACATGTAAGAGGTTTTGGAGACAAAGTCAGAGAGGCTAGATTGAGATGGTTTGGACATGTACAGAGGAGGGATAGTGAGTATATTGGTAGTAGGATGCTGAGGTTGGAACTACCAGGCAGAAGGCCTAGAGGAAGACCAAAGAGAAGATTTATGGATGTGGTGAAGGCGGACATGAATGTCGTTGGAGTAAGAGTAGAAGATGCAGAGGATAGGGAGAGATGGAGGCAGACATTTGCTGTGGCAACCCCTGAAGGGAAAAGCCGAAAGAAAAAGAAGAAGAATTTATCTATAAAATTGTTATTAATACACCTCTGCATAGCATTGTACCTTTATTAACAATAAATATAAAAAACATTAAATAAATTAAAAAAAAACACGAAATTCAAATACAGTACGGCAAAAAAAGCATGTTCCCCAGGGTCATACGCCCTCCCCTGGCATCAAACCACGCCCCCCAAGGAGGGTGTTCCCCACTACTTGAGAATCACTTAATTAGCGGAAGCCCTGGCAAATTATACATATGCATCATCATAACATTACTGGCACATGATTCAAATTCAGCCAATGGCTGAGAGCTTTTGTTTCTCCCTCCTGCTAATTGGTTGCAGATGTTCCAATGACCACTCTTTCACCTCTGGGGGTACTCCGCATCACTTCATCTAACTCACTCCAGAATCTCTTCTTCTCTTCTATCTCACATCCTGTCTGTGGGGCATAAGCACTAACAACATTGAACATCACACCTTCAATTTCTAACTTGAGACTCATCACTCTGTCTGACACTCTTTTCACTTCTAGAACATTCCTGACAAACCCCTCCTTCAAGATGACTCCTACTCCATTTCTCTTCCCATCCACACCATGATAGAACAGCTTCAGCCCTGCTCCTAAGCTTCTAGCCTTGCTACCTTTCCACCTGGTCTCCTGAACACAGTATGTCAACCTTAGTCCTCTGCATCATGTCAGCCAACTCGCTACTTTTTTCTGTCATAGTTCCAACATTCAAAGTCCCGACTCTCAGTCCGAGAGTCATGCTTTTCCTCTTCTCTATCTGCCTACGGACACGCCTCCCGCCTCTCCTTCTTTGACCAACAGTAGTCCAATTTCCACCAGCACCCTGTTGGTTAACAGCACTGATGGCGGTCGTTGTCAACCTGAGTCTCGACCGATCCGGTATGGAGGTAATATTTGTGATTTGCATATTTGATCGGGCTCAGGTTTTCCGTTGGATGCCCTTCCTGAAACAACCCTCTGTATTTACCTGGGCTTGGGACCGGCATGATTGAGAGCACTGACTTGTGCCCCCCTCCTCCCCTCATGGCTGCATTGATTTGTATTTGTACAGTAGATTACTGTATTGCATACATATAGGCCATTGATACTGTACTGTACTTCTTTACATTATTTTCCTCTTTCTTTACTTTCTATTAGCTTTTTTAAGAATAAGTGTAAACTTTTAAGAATACTGTACATTAAATTTTAAATTTTTCTTTTTCAGTTAGCTTTTGCGTGTGTACAAGTATATAAACAAAAATTAGGCTAACCTAAATTGCGGTCAAGGTCAACTGGTTATCAGCATGGTAGACTTTAGACTGAGGAGTGAGTGTGTGTGTGTGTGTGTGTGTGTGTGTGTGTGTGTGTGTGTGTGTGAGTAGCGAGGCGGGATGGGAGATGCTGCCGACACTGGGTATGCATGAACATATGCATACACTCACAACTCAGCTGCGACTCATTAACAGTAAAAGTATACTTTTGATCATTTTTGACAATTTTTAACAGGCCGTCGTAACTCCGAGTCATCGTTAATGAGTCTGTCATTAATTGAGGACTAGTTATATTAAGGTGACAGTGTGCCCCCAGTGGAGTAAAGTGAAGTGCACTGGGACCACTGTCAGAGGGAGGCAACATGGGAAAGTAGTAGGTTTTTTAAATGAATATGTATATTCAGGTAATAGCAGGTAAAATAACCAAAAGGGACAAAAAAGGGACAACAATTAAAAACTACATGAATCTGAACAGGACCTTTCTTACACAGGAAGGTATTATGTTATTATATAATAAGTTTGGACATGTACAGAGAAGAGGGATAGTGAATATATTGGTAGTAAGATGCTGAGGTTGGAACTACCAGGCAGAAGGCCACGAGGAAGACCAAAGAGGATATTTATTGATGTGGTGAAGGAGGACATGAAGGTAGTTTGTGTTAATGAAGATGCAGAGCATAGGATGAGATGAAGGTAGATGATTCGCTGTGGTAACCCCTGAAGGGAACAGCCAAAAAAAAAGAAGATTATACATATTGTATTTCATTATTTTATATCACTTTAATCATACACCATCATCATGATCATCTGCCGGTTAATCCAGCATTGCGTCTTATGGGCAGCAGTGTAAGCAGTGAGGTCCAGACATTCCTTTCCCCAGCCATTTCCTCCGGCTCTTCCGGGGGGACTTATGGACACCCTTATGTTCAAACATGGTGTTTGTGATGGGCACAGAAATCAATTAACAAAACACTTTTTGGGTTTAGATTGGAGAATAAACACCGAGAAATTACACCCTTCCAGGTTATACTGTCAATGCCCACATGGGAATTGACGTCTCCCAGGACAATGAGAGAGTCCCTTGGTTTGGGGGGGATTCTCAAACATACCACTTAAGTACTCCAAAAAGGGTGGGTGCTGCAAACTGCCATTTGGTGTGTAAGCACAAACAACAGTCATGACCCTTCCCCACCCAAAGGCAGAGGGAAGCTACCCTTTCGAGAAACGAGGGAAATCCCAACATATGGGCATCGAGATGGATGCCCACAACGGCACAACACCTCTCCCCATGAGTCACCCCAGAAAGGAATAAGGTGTAGCCCCTCTTGAAGTGGGTGGTTTCAGAGCCCAAGCTATGCGTTGAAATGAGTCCAACCATACCTAGTCTGTATCTCTCAACCTCACGCACCACCTTAGGCTCCTTCCACACCAGACAAGTGCTCCAAGTGTCAAAGACAGAATTTGGTTGCCACCCAACTCATGGCACACCTGACCCCTATCTCCCCTCCCACAGGTGATGGGTCCACGGGAGGATGGATCCATGTCTCCTTTTTGGGCTGGGTCTGATTAGGCTCCATCGGCAGAAGCCTGACCACCAATCATTCATCTTCAAGCCCCTGCCCTGAGCCTGGCTCCGAGTTGGAGATTGGTAACCCACATCCAGACAAAGGACACTGTGTCCTTTCATTTTCAATATCCATAGTGGTCCTCTGAACCATGCTTAGGTCCTGACCTTTTTTTTTTTTACTGGTACAGTAGGTCCCCGTTTTTTTCACGCGGATCACACCACAAAATTTCGCGACCTGTTTATGTGGAAATAAAACCGTAAGTATAATATTACATACGCAAATTAATGACGCAGTTTTTAAACCCTATGTATGATATTACATGCGCAGTCACTCCACGGAAAGTAGGCTCTTGTGTCCAAAAGTGAAAAATGAGCTTTTCACACAGTCAGATAGGAGGCCCAAAGCTGCAAAATGCAGCAAAAAATTTGTCTATACCTTGAAAACTGAGCGAGCTATGCCAATTCTTGTGTCGGCATTCAACCAAAAATTTCAAAAGACGCTTTAGAGAAAAATGAGCACAAAGATTGCACTTCTTTCAACATCACTAGTCCTTAGCAACCAAACATTTTATGCACTTCAGCCATATAAACTTTTAGAAAATATGTCTTGGAAAAGTTTTTTGAAGAGGTGATAAGAGAAATCATCCTCATTTTAATCTGACACGCCCTTTTTTAACCCATCAGTCACCGTGGTAACCTCCAAAAAAAATTAACAAAAAAAAGCCTTTCCCCCCATTTCTGTTTATTCCAATAAAAATCAGTATGTATCTTTTTGACCATTTTATAAAGGTTCAAACGCCTTCAAATGATACTGATTGAAAAAAAAAAAACACTGTCAGGTTCAAACAATCACACTGAAATTAAGAAAACTATATAACAAAACTCTCTGATATGCTTTTTTCTTTATAAAAATACAAGGACTCGAACACATTCATTCATTTTCTGAACCGTTTAATCCTACTTAGAGTCGGGGAGGCTGGCGATTTTTTTTTAATCTAAATGTTTTTGTTGCAAACAGAATTGTACTTTAATTGTCATTGCAACACATTGTTGTTTTATTTTAACATAAAGGAAAAAGGGGGAAAACATTATATGCAGTGTTATTTGATTTTAAATGTCAAAAAATTATTTGTGGCTCCCGGTGTTTACTTTAATGTGGAAAACAGGTACAAATAGCTCTTTGAATGGCAAAGGTTGCCGCCCCCTGAACTAGAAGTATCCAGAATACAAAGGCAGGTTCCATTCTGATGATGACCTTGTTTCATGCAACATTCAACTTCTTAGCACTTCTGCAGCAAACCGTTTTCCTTCCTGAATCATATCAACCAATTCTACTTTTACAGCGTCATTACCTTTTTCTGGCACTTTCCTTTTCCTTACCAGGAGCCTGAGAAAGTGCGCAGCATTTGGGTGGCATGATGGAGCTTAACGGTAATTAAAAACACACACTAAAAAAACACAGGCACAAAGATTGCGCGAATGAGGAAAAAGGGGCATTACATCATCTCAACCAATCAGCAGAAGGGAGAACAGCCATTAGCTGAATTTGAATCATGTGACTGTTGCTTGTCAATCCTCGAATATGCAGAGACAATAGTGCAAAACCGTGAATAGTCAAGGGCCTACTGTACGGTATTTGGTGTGGGCGGGCTGATTTTGTGTGTGTGTTTTTGTAGACATGGCTATCGTTATATAAATCAGCGACATTGAGAGTCTCAGTGTTTTTGATCTGCTGTATTGGTAGATTTCCAAACCCTTGTGCTCCTGGCAAGCAGTGTTCTCACCATTAGCCAGCTGCAACACGTCAAGAGAAAGAGATTTTGCCGCCACCGGGGTTTGTAATCCAGGAACGGAAATCACAGCTGATGTAAGAGACAATGGAGGAGATGTGGTTTATGCACAGCGATCTCAGAATTAAATAACTCTCCTCCCAGTGACAAAATAAAAGACTGGGTGTGCTTCAGTCTTCACTCTGAGAATGGGGCAGTCAGTGCAGTATTAGGCATTAATAAGAGAATTAAGAGAATGTTGGGCAGGCTCCTTCTTAAAATTAGTCTTCATATACTTTTCTGTGCTCCTGTCATTTTTATAAATTGAAACTGTGACAAAACAACATTAATATAATGAATAATAAAAGAACATCCCATGGAGGGAGTGATGGGGAGGTGGGCTACCCAACACATCTGACTGCACCACATCCCTCCCTGCATGGGATAGATATTCTTTTTCTTCATAAAAATACAAGAAGGACTCAAACACATTTATTCATTGTTTGGACTGCTTAATTCTAATGAAGGTCACAGGAAGGCTGGCGATTTTTTTTAATGTTTTTGTTGCAAGCAGAATTGTAATTTAATTGTCTCTGCAGTCTTTAAATCAATACAACACATTGTTCGTTATATTAACATAAAAGAAAAAGGGGAAAACATAGTATGCAGTGTTATTTGATTTTAAATGTCAAAAAAGTATTTGTGGCTCCCAGTGTTTTCTTGACTGTGGAAAACGGGTCCAAATGGTTCTTTGAATGGCAAAGGTTGCCGCCCCCTGAACTAGAAGTATCCAGAATACTAAAGCAGGTTCCATTCTGATGATGACCTTGTTTCATACAGCATTCACCTTCTTAGCACTTCCACAAAAACTCGATGCAACACTAGCTCTTCTTGCCTTTTCATTTTTATTCATGTAGTGGACTGTACTTTCATTCACTTTATAATGGCGCCCTACTGCAGCAAAGCGTTTTCCTTCCTGAATCATACCAAGCAGTTCTACTTTGTCATGCAGCATCATTACCTTTTCCTGGCGCTTCGGCGCCTTACCAGAAGCCTGAGAAGATGCACAGCGTTTGGGTGGCATCATGGAGCTTAACTATAATTAAAAGCGCACACACACTAAAAAAAGCACGTGCACAAAGTGTCTACAATGAGGAAAAGGAGGCATTACATCATCTCAACCAAACAACAGGAAGGAGAACATCCATTGGCTGAATTTGAATCACATGACAGTTGCTCGGCAATCTGTTAATATGCAGAGACACGAGTGCAAAACCGCAAAGAGTCAAGGGCCTACTGTACTTCGGCTAAACAATCCAGAGCTATGGAGAGTGTGGAAAAGAGGTGAAGAAGCGTGTGCAGTCAAATTGGAATGGTTGGAGAAACGTGTCTGATGTGATGTGTGATAGGAAGATATCGGCAAGAATGAAAGGAAAAGTGTACAAGACTGTGTTGAGGCCAGCGATGTTGTATGGTTTAGAAACAGTGGCGCTGAGGAAAAGACAGGAGGCCGAGCTGGAGGTAGCAGAGATGAAAATATGTTGAGGTTCTCTTTGAGAGTAACGAGGATGGATAGGATCAGGAATGAGCACATCAGAGGGATAGCATATGTAAGACGTTTGGACATGTCAGAAGAGGGATAGTGAGTGTATTGGTAGTAGGATGCTGAGGTTGGAACTGCCAGGCAGAAGGCCTAGAGGAAGACAAAAGATTTATGGATGTGGTGAAGGAGGACATGAAGGTAGTTGGTGTAAGAGAAGAAGATGCAGAGGATCGGGTGAGATGGAGACAGATGATTCGCTGTGGCAACTCCTGAAGGGAACAGCCGAAAGGAAAAGAAGAAAACAGTCCTACCATCACACTTGTCTTAGTGGCTATTTTTATGTAAGTTATTAAAGACAAATCACAATTAATGTATTAATAAATGCTATGGGCATGTAAATAAATGTAAATATAAATGTGACTGTATAAACGTTTTATATAATTATATTCAGTTAGTGTGCTGTAAATAGTGGCCCATGGTATGACGCAGCTGTTTGGGTCTGGAATTTTCCATTAGGGGACCTAGTTGCGCATCCGCCCTGGTGGCGGGTCAGGTGATTTGGAATGTTACAGAATGGAACTTTCCCGAACTGGAGGGAATCGATATTAAGGACATGTTGCCGACTGGCTCCAGTCTCCTCGAGTCTCTTCGGGCAGATCATCTAAGGAAACTCATTGCGGCATATCATCAAAGGGGGAAGTCAGCCAAAGCGGATCATGGAACGCATTTCACCCAAGTTTTGTCATTCAAGCCTTCATCACTAACGTCCATCCTCTACGCTCACCCACCGCCAACGCAAGGATTTTCATCATTTGTTTCTTTTGCGGGCAGACAGGCCCAAGGCACGCGGAGCATGGGGAGGGTGTGGAAGGGATATCCCCCTCCCCCAGGAAAATTTTTCAAAATGGGAGCTTTGAGATGCATTCTCTTGGTATCTGAGGCCAAGAATTTGTGATTGACTGCTAAGTATAATGAGCTAAAAAAGATTGAGACAACAGATATGTGGAATTTAACATAAGAGATTCATCTACCAGAAAATTGAAAATAAGTCAAGACTTTTTATTTAATATATACTGTATGAATGTAAAGAATATTCCATATTTTTGGTAAGTATTTTACTTTACATGTTATTTATCAAACTATGAATTGTTTTTGTCAAATACAAAAAAAAAAAAAATCATAATTTAAAGTTATTCCAGTATTGAGTATTTCAAGTGGAGATTCAGTTTATAATACGATGTTGCCTCACTGTCATAACTAACTTGTTTGGCACAAAAACAAAATTATCTGAATGTTCAACATTTTAAACAATTTTGCAAAATAAATAATCAAACAATACTCTGGTTTGCCGTTTGGGATTTAGTTGCTTTCTTGTGTTTATTTGTAGAGCTGTTTGCCAAGTGCCTTTTTACCCTCTTTTATACAAATATTACATTTGCAAAATATGCATGTGACGTTAAACTCATCTTTCTTATCGAGCCAGTCTCCATAAACTTCACCTTTGGGATCGGAAGCCTTTAATAAATATGATGAAAAGTGTAAAACCATGCTGACATTCTTGGTAATGTTGCATGCACGATCAATCACGGACTTTTAGAAAAACCAATATGGTGCTAAATACGTAAATCAACGTCTTATGAGAGAACATGGTGAAAGTTCAGAGAGCCGTTCCAACAGTTACCAAGCCTCCCACTGAAAACTGTGTATGAGAGCATGCGAGCGCACGGACCCGGGGGAGTAAGCACGGTTACTTATATACAAAACATGTCAAACGAGCATGGTTACGAGTTATATTATTATTTTTAAAATCCGACAGAAAACCGCAAAACGGCATAAAATAACAAAAATCCAACTTTATCCGACAATTTTGCTGAAATCCGACAAAAGTCGTAAATTCCTACTCATTACATACAATGCATACGTAACATAAATGCCCTGATTACATCACCTGTTTTTACATTATTTATTGAAAGTAAAATTGCCTATGAAACCAAATTTGATATCCTTTACAAGTTTTTAGCCTGAGCCAAAAATAGCCATCCATTTTTTATCATTTCCAGTTGTCACATCTACAATGACTGGAGAAACAGTTAGCGAGTTACAGTAAGCCCCTGCCCATTCACGGCCCTGAATACTCGCGGATTTTGCTCTCAAAGGCTTTTTTTCAATAATGTTTTTAAAGTTGCGCAGTGCTTCTCAATTATTTTCTGACATCCCTTTTAGAAAGAAAGAAAAAAAAAACGTCACACCCCCCAGCAGCGACTATAAATAATATTATTTGTCTATAAAATTGTTATTAATACACCTCTGCATAACATTGTATCTTTATTGTATAAAAAGCATGTTCCCCAGGGTTATACGCCCTCCCCTGGCGTCACACCACACCCCCCCAAGGAAGGTGCGCCCCACTATTTGAGAAGCACTGAATTAGCGGCAGCCCCAATCAAATTATACATATGCATCATCGCAATATTACTGGCACATGATTCAAATCGAGCCAATGGCTGAGAGCTTTTGTTTCTTCCGCCTGCTGATTGGTTGCAGTTGATGTGGACACCTCTTTTTTTCTCCTTCCCACACGATGTAAACGTGATTGCTTGAATTGTGAATTCAAACTTTTTTTTAGTGTACTTATAACTATTATTTAAGCTCTATTATGCCACTCAAATGCCATGCATCTTCTCTAGCTTCTGGTAAGAAGCCCAAGGGCTTTATTTATTCATAAATATTATCACAGTACAAAATTTAAAAGTTCTCCCGCGAATAACAGGGGCTTTCTGTACTCCACAAATTTGACAGCCGATTTCACTGCAGCTGGGTGGCTACCAGGTCTGCTTCTGTGTGGATACACTTGTGCTTTTGGAGATGAATCTGCCGAGTAAAATTCTTCCCACATTGATAACAGTAATACGGCTTCTCTCCGGTGTGGATACGCTCGTGCTTTTCAAGAACAAACTTCCAAGTAAAACATTTCCCGCACTGTTCGCAGTAATACGGCTTCTCTCCGGTATGGAGGCGCTCATGATGTTGGAGATGACTCTTCTGACTAAAACTCTTGCCACACTGATCACAGTAATACGGCTTCTCTCCTGTGTGGATACGTTCATGCTGGGTGAGATTACTCCTCCGACTAAAACTCCTCCCACACTGTTCACAGTAATACGGCTTCTCTCCTGTGTGGATACGTTCATGCTGTGTGAGAGTATTCTTCTGACTAAAACTCGTCCCACACTGTTCACAGGTATACGGCTTCTCTCCTGTGTGGACACGCTCATGCCGCTGGAGATTACACTTCCGACTAAAACTCGTCCCACACTGTTCACAGGTATACGGCTTCTCTCCTGTGTGGATACGGTTATGCTTTTTCAAAACAGCTCTTTTAGTAAAACTTCTCTGACACACCAAGCAGTGATACATCTGAAAAACACCACAACGATATGACATGATTAAATAATGCTTACAAAATATGTACCTTTATCATTACGGAACTGTTACTGGAAATATCAACAATATTGCATTACAGCGTGACTACAAAAATCACACATTCACACTCAATTTCAGAATAATAAAAAGAACTACTACGACTACCACCACCCCACCATCACCAACAACAACAATAATGAGAAGGTACCGTATTCGACATGATAAGCGCCCAGGACGCTTAAAAATTGGAATGGGCAGGCGCTTATTAAAATGGTTAACAGCGGAGTGGAACGGAAAGTGTTTATTACCATAGAGGTGGAAAACATGAATAATAACAGAACAATAAAAGAGTTTTACTGGTATTTGTGTTATTCATTTTTTGGTATAAGCCAAATTACTTACATGAAAGCTGAAAATAAACAGAATACAGCAGAATTTATATTAAAAAAAAAAATAAAAAAAAAGACCCTTTAGTTTTCCCTCCAGGTGCTGTTCCTTTAAATACACCACCACCACCCACTCATGTAAAATTGAGCCAATCAACATGAATGTCAACTTCAGCACATGGCACATTGAAAAGCACATGGCCAGGAATGTGCTTAAATTTATGAAGTTAAAGAGCAGCGTGGTGGTTAGCATGTCCGCCTCACTGCAAGAAGGCCTGGGTTCGATTCCCGGCCTGGGTGTTTCTGTGTGGAGTTTGCATGTTCTCCCCGTGCTTGCATGGGTTTCCTCCGAGTGCGCCGATTTCCTCCCACAATCCAAAGACATGCACAGTAGGCCGTTCTAAATTGGCCGTTTTAAATTGCCCGTAGGTTCACATCGTGCAGAAGGCAATGGCAAACCACTGCACTAATCCTGCCAAGAAAACCTCCATGAAGATGATAACCAAGGGCGTTATCCTTCATGGCGGGTCACCAATGGTCGTCCTACGACTCAGGCACTAGATAGATAGAGAGCGGGAGAATGGGTGAAAAATACTCGTCATCACTTTCTGATAAGTCCATATCTGGCTTTGATGGTTCATCTGGTTGGACATTTACCAAGCGAACATAGCAAAATATTTTCCTGTTGTTGAAAGCACGGCAGAACGATCAAATGTGTTGTGACTGATGAGCATTATGGACATTCCCCAGTGGCAGGGGGTCTTGAAATATGTGTAAATTCACTTTTACATGAAGTGAACGCTTCATTTTACCTTTACTGAGACTGATCGAATAAAATTGGTAAGTTTAATCTACCATTTTGCTCCCAGTACACAGGGATGAGAACAGGCCTTTATGGAAAAGGAGGAAAAATTGGCAGGGGTCAAGGGGGCAGCATACTGTGATAAAGTTCATTATTTTCTGTAATGTACTGATAAAAATTAAACTTTCATATATTTTAGATTCATTGCACACCAACTGAAATATTTCAGGTCTTTTATTGTTTTAATACTGATGATTTTGGCATACAGCTCATGAAAACCCAAAATCCCCGTCTCAAAAAATTAGCATATTTCATCCGACCAATTTAAAAAAAAAAAGTGTTTTTAATACAAAAAAGTCAACCTTCAAATAATTATGTTCAGTTATGCACTCTTTGTCGGGAATCCTTTTGCAGAAATGACTGCTTCAATGCGGCGTAGCATGGAGGCAATCAGCCTGTGGCACTGCTGAGGTGTTACGGAGGCCCAGGATGCTTCGATAGCGGCCTTAAGCTCATTCACAGTGTTGGGTCTGGTGTCTCTCAACTTTCTCTTCACAATATCCCACAGATTCTCTATGGGCTTCAGGTCAGGAGAGTTGGCAGGCCAATTGAGCACAGCAATACCATGGTCAGTAAACCATTTACCAGTGGGTTTTGGCACTGTGAGCAGGTGCCAGGTTGTGCTGAAAAATAAAATCTTCATCTCCATAAATCTTTTCAGCAGATGGAAGCATGACGTGCTCCAAAATCTCCTGATAGCTAGCTGCATTGACCCTGCCCTTGATAAAACACAGTGGACCAACACCAGCAGCTGACATGGCACCCCAGACCATCACTGACTGTGAGTACTTGACACTGGACTTCAGGCATTTTGGCATTTCCTTCTCCCCAGTCTTCCTCCAGACTCTTCTTCTTCTTCTTCTTCTTTTACTTTCGGCTGCTCCCTTCAGGGGTCGCCACAGCAAATCATCCGCCTCCACCTCACCCTGTCCTCCGCATCTTCTTTTCTGACTCCAACAACCTTCATGTCTTCCTTCACCAAATCCATAAATCTCTTCTTCGGTCTTCCTCGAGGCCTTCTGCCTGGTAGTTCCAACCTCAGCATCCTACTGCCAATATACTCACTATCCCTCCTCTGTACATGTCCAAACCATCTCAATCTAGCCTCTCTGACTTTGTCTCCAAAACATCTTACGTGGGCTGTCCCTCTGATATACTCATTTCTGATCCTATCCATCCTCGTTACTCCCAGGAGAACCTCAACATTTTCATCTCCGCTACCTCCAGCTCTGCCTCCTGCCTTTTCCTCAAGCGCCACTGTTTCTAAGCCATACAACATCGCTGGCCTCACCACCATCTTGTACACTTTTCCCTTCATTCTTGCTGACACTCTCCCTATCGCACATCACACCGGATACTTTTCTCCAACCATTCCAGCCTGCCTGCACACGCTTCTTCACCTCTTTTCCACACTCTCCATTGCTCTGGATTGTTGGGCCGAAGTACTTAAAATCCTCCACCTTCGTTATCTCTGCTCCCTGTAACATCACCGTTCCTCCTGGGTCCTTCTCATTCACACACATGTATTCTGATTTTCTGAGGCTAACCTTCATTCCTCTCCTTTCCAGGGCATACCTCCACCTCTCGAGATTTTCCTGCACTTGTTCTCTGCTCTCACTACAGATCACGATGTCATCTGCAAACATGGAGATTCTTGTCTCACCTCGTCTGTCAGCCTGTCCATCACCATAGCAAACAAGAAGGGGCTCAGAGCTGACCCTTGATGCAGTCCCACCTCCACCTTGAATTCGTCGGTCACACCGACAGCACACCTCACCACTGTTTTACATCTCTCATACATGTCCTGCACCACTCTAACATACTTCTCTGCCACTCCAGACTTCCTCATGCAATACCACAGTTCTTCTCTTGGCACCCTGTCATATGCTTTTTCCAGATCACAAAGGCACAATGTAGCTCCCTCTGACCTTCTCTGTACTTCTCTATTAACATCCTCAAGGCAAACATTGCATCTGTGGTGCTCTTTCTTGGCATGAAACCAAACTGTTGTTCACAAATGCTGACCTCTAGCCTCTGCCCTTAGTCTAGCTTCCACTATTCTTTCCCATAACTTCATCGTATGGCTCATCAACTTTATCCCTCTGTGGTTGCTGCAACTCTGCATGTCTCCCTTGTTCTTAAAAATGGGCACCAGCACCTTCTCCTCCACTCCTCCGGCATCTGCTCACTCTCTAGTACCGTGTTGAATGTTCTTGTCAGAAAATCGACTGCTACCTCTCCTAGACACTTCCATACCTCCACAGGTATATCATCAGGACCAACTGCCTTTCCATTCTTCATCCTCTTCAATGCCCTTCTCACTTCACCCTTACTGATCTTTGCTACATCCTGCCCCTCAATGGATTTACCTCTTCTACTCTTTTTTTCTCTCTCATTTTCCTCATTCATCAGCTCTTCAAAGTACTCTTTCCATCTTCCCAGCACACTTCTGTCATCAGTCAATAGAGTTCCCTCTCTGTCCTTTATCAATCTAACTTGCTGCACGTCCTTTCCATCTCTATTTCTCTGCTGTGCCAACCTGTATAGATCATTTTCTCCCTCTTTACTATCCAACCTATCATACAAGTCATCATATGCCCTCTGTTTGGCCTTAGCCACACTGCTACTTTAAGCCCTTACGCTGTGTCTCCCTGTACTCCTGTTTACTCTCTTGGTCCTCTCAATGTCCCACTTCTTCTTGGCTAACCTCTTCCTTTGTACACACTCCTGCACTTCCTCATTCCACCACCAAGTCTCTTTATCTACTTTCCTTCCAGAGAGACACACCAAGTACTCTCTACCTGTGTCCTGATCACATTTGCTGTGGTTGTCAGTCATTTGGAAGCACTTCCTGGTAACCCAAAGCCTGTTTAAACTCCTCCTTGAAGACAACATGACACTCTTCCTTTTTCAGCTTCCACCACTTTGTCTTCTGCTCTGCCTTTGCCTTTTCACCTTTCTCACCATCAGAGTCATCCTGCACACCACCATCCCCTATGCTGTTTGTGCGCTCTCACCCACGATGACTTTGCAGTCACTGACTTCCTTCAAATTACATCGCCTACACAAGATGTAGTCTACCTGTGTGCGCCTACCTCCGCTTTCATAAGTCACCCTATGCTCCTGTTTCTTCTCAAAAGAAAGTATTCACCACAGCCATTTCCATCCTTTTGCAAAATCTATCAACATCTGTCCTTCTGCGTTCCTGTCCTGGATACCAAACCTGCCCATCACTTCCTCGTCCCCTCTGTTGCCTGCCCAACATGTCCATTGAAGTCTGCACCTATGACCACTCTTTCACCTCTGGGGTACTCTGCATCACTTCATCTAAGTCACTCCAGAATCTCTCCTTCTCTTCTAGCTCACATCCTGCCTGTGGGGCATAGCACTAACAACATTGAGCATTACACCTTCAATTTCTAACTTGAGATTCATCACTCTGTCTGACACTCTTTTCATTTTAGAACATTCCTGACAAACTCCTCCTTCAAGATGACTCCGACTCCATTTCTCTTCCCATCCACACCGTGATAAAATAGCTTAACCCCTGCTCCTAAGCTTTTAGCTTTGCTACCTTTCCACCTGGTCTCCTGAACACACAGTATGTCCTGCTTCCTCCTCTGCATCATGTCAACCAGCTCTCTATCCTTTTCTGTGCATAGTTCCAACATTCAAAGTCCCCACTCTCAGTCCTAGACTCATGCCTTTCCTCTTCTCTCTCTGCCTACGGACACGCCTCCCACCTCTCCTTCTTTGACGTCTTCGACCAACAGTAGTCCAATTTCCATCAGCACCCTGTTGATTGACAGCACTGATGGCGGTCGTTGTTAACCCGGGCCTCGACCGATCCGGTATGGAGGTAATACTTTTGATTTGCATTTTAAGTAATTGGCATTGGTTTTACGTCGGATGCCCTTCCTGACACAACCCTCTGCATTTCTCCGGGCTTGGGACCGGCATGAGGGGGAGAGACACTGGTTAGTGCCCCCCCACCTCATGGCTGCATCTTCCTCCAGACTCTGGCACCTTGATTTCCGAATGACATGCAAAATTTGCTTTCATCCGAAAAAAGTACTTTGGACCACTGAGCAACAGTCCAGTGCTGCTTCTCTGTAGCCCAGGTTAGGCGCTTCTGCCGGTGTTTCTGGTTCAAAAGTGGCTTGACCTGGGGAATGCAGACCTGTAGCCCAGTCCACTGCTTCCACAGGTCCCCCAAGGTCTGGAATCGGCCCTTCTCCACAATCTTCCTCAGGGTCCGGTCACCGCTTCTGGTTGTGCAGCATTTTCTGCCACACCTTTTCCTTCCCCCCCAGTGCAGCTAACTGGGTTATCAAAGGCTGGCCATGTCTCTCACTGTCTATGGTGCGAGGCATGTAAAAGAACCATTGCTGACTTTCGACAAGAGTAGGCTGCAAAGCCGTCAGCGTGTTTCCGCCCTGCGATGGCCTGGCGAGCTGTCCAGGGTGTACTCTGCCCTCGCCCTGAGTTGGCTGGGATGGGCACCAGCCTCCCCGTGACCCAAATTAGGATGAAGCGGTTACAGAAAATGAACTGAACTTTTTCCTTCCCACAGACGTCCCACTGAGGTGCTTTGATACAGCACTCTGGGAACAGCCTATTCGCTCAGAGATTTCTTTCTGTGCCTTACCCTCTTGCTTGAGGGTGTCAATGATGGCCTTCTGGACAGCAGTCAGGTTGGCAGTCTTACCCATGATTGCGGCTTTGAGTAATGAACCAGGCTGGGAGTTTTTAAAAGCCTCAGGAATCTTTTGCAGGTGTTTAGAGTTAATTGATTGATTCAGATGATTAGGTTAATAGCTCGTTTAGAGTACCTGAACATGATATGCTAATTTTTTGAGATAGGAATTTTGGGTTTTCATGAGCTGTATGCCAAAATCATCAGTATTAAAACAATAAAAGACCTGAAATATTTCAGTTGGTGTGTAATGAATCTAAAATATATGAAAGTTAAATTTTTATCAGTACATTACAGAAAATAATGAACTTTATCACAACCACAGCAAATGTGATCAGGGACACAGGTAGGAGAGTACTTGGTGTGTCCTCTGGAAGGGAAGTAGATAAGGAGACTTGGTGGTGGAATGAGGAAGTGCAGGAGTGTGTACAAATGAAGAGGTTAGCTAAGAAGAAGTGGGACATTGAGAGGACCGAAGAGAGTAAACAGGAGTACAGGGAGACACAGCGTAAAGTGAAAGTAGCAGAGGCTAAGGCCAAACAGAGGGAAGGTCAGAGGGAACTGCATTGTGCCTTTGTGGATCTGGAAAAAGCATATGACAGGGTGCCAAGAGAAGAACTGTGGTATTGCATGAGGAAGTCTGGAGTGGCAGAGAAGTATGTTAGAGTGGTGCAGGACATGTATGAGAGATGTAAGACAGTGGTGAGGTGCGCTGTCTGCGTGACCGACAAATTCAAGGTGGAGGTGGGACTGCATCAAGGGTCAGCTCTGAGCCCCTTCTTGTTTGCTATGGTGATGGACAGGCTGACAGACGAGGTTAGGCAAGAATCTCCATGGACTATGATGTTTGCAGATGACATTGTGATCTGTAGTGAGAGCAGAAAATAAGTGCAGGAAAATCTAGAGAGGTGGAGGTATGCCCTGGAAAGGAGAGGACTGAAGGTTAGCCTCAGAAAATCAGAATACATGTGTGTGAATGAGAAGGACCCAGGAGGAACGGTGATGTTACAGGGAGCAGAGATAACGAAGGAGGAGGATTTTAAGTACTTAGGCGCAACAATCCAGAGCAACAGAGAGTGTGGAAAAGAGGTGAAGAAGCGTGTGCAGGCAGGCTGGAATGGTTGGTGAAAAGTGTCCGGTGTGATGTGCAGTAGGAGAGTGTCAGCAAGAATGAAAGGAAAAGTGTACAAGATGGTGGTGAGGCCAGCGATGTTGTATGGCTTAGAAACAGTGCCGCTGAGGAAAAGGCAGGAGGCAGAGCTGGGGGGTAGAGATGAAAATGCTGAGGTTCTCTCTGGGAGTAACGAGGATGGATAGGATCAGAAATGAGTACATCAGAGGGACAGCCCATGTAAGATGTTTTGGAGACAAAGTCAGAGAGGCTAGATTGAGATGGTTTGGACATGTACAGAGGAGGGATAGTGAGTATATTGGCAGTAGGATGCTGAGGTTGGAACTACCAGGCAGAAGGCCTCGAGGAAGACCAAAGAAGAGATTTATGGGTGTGGTGAAGGAAGACATGAAGGTTGTTGGAGTCAGAGAAGAAGATGCAGAGGACAGGGTGAGATGGAGGCGGATGATTTGGTGTGGCTATACCTGAAGGGAACAGCCGAAAGGAAAAGAAGAAGAATTTTTGGAGGACTAGTGTGTGTGTATGTATATATATATATATATATATATATATATATATATATATATATATATATATATATATATATATATATATATATATATATATATATTCTGAATACATCTAAATTGAAAAAGAAGACCAACGATTTTAGAGTATGATAGGACTCTGAATTTATTTTAAACGACATTACTTACTCACTTCCTTCAAGTAAGTATGTAAGTAAGACTCAATTTATTTTAAACAACATTGTCAGAATGAAGTTATTTATTAATAATAAAAGTACTTCTTACTGCGAGTGCTGTAGTGGTAAAAAAATAAGTGAGTACACGATGGCAGCGAAGTGACCGAGGCGCGTGCAGCAGGTGCACGGAGCGTGGGGAGCGTTCGGCTTTGGAACTATTTATCACTTCATCTCCGCTTTTTATTTACACAGTCGCAGGAATTTACGTTGATCAACTATAAAGTAGACCAAATTAAGTGAGTACACGCAACTTTGCCACTAAAACAAGTGGGTACAAGACTAACGGCAGCCACCACTGCAGCACTGCTTACTATTAATGCGACTTCAGGTGCTGCATGGGTTTGCTGATGGCTTTATAGCTGGTTGATACAGGGTAAGGACTCGACATGACAGGATTCACACGCGGCAGTGTTTATGTGACAGGAAGCACGTCCCAAGTTTTGGCAATCAGACGGTTTGCAGGTTAAAGTTTTTCCATGTCTGTCCATTTGTGTTTGCTCGCCAGCTGTGCTTGGCTTTGTGCAAATGAGCTGATCAAAAACGAGGGAAATTTATCTCTTTAGTCAAAAACAACACGCGCAGTCTGAGGCTGTTGTTATAATCCAATAAAATTAGTTTCAAGGTGTCCGACACAACCACATACAGAAAGGATTGGCTCTTGCCACAGTGACATGGCATTGAAAATAGATGAACAGATTTAAATGCGCAAGATTTATTCATCGGTTTATGTTTTATTTGATGGCTTTTTTTTATATTTTTATTTAAATGACAGTAAAATTATGTATTCGTTTTTCTGTTAAGAAGCCACCTGATTTATCTGAGAGCCAGATATAGTCATCAAAAGAGGATTTGGATCTAATATGACCAGATGACCAGTGATGACGGCACTCACCCCCACCCCTACAGATTTTTACACCGGATTTGCATCGCTCGCAAAAATGACCCATTTGACTAACAAAAAGGCGGAAATCCGCCGATTGGCGGAAAATTCCCATCCCTGCATAGATTAAAAAAACAGTGTGTGTGTGTGTGGGGGGGTGCTAATTGGAGCAGGACACATATTACTTCGAACATGGTAATTTGATTCTTTAATTCCATTAAGTCCACAGACAAGCAACCAGCAGAACTAAGATTTTCCTTTTTAATTAGATTAAAACAATATTGGAATGTTATATAAATATGAATTGTAGTATAAGTGTAAAACACACAATGAACAATATTGAATCATTAAATCAAAAAATTTGCAAGCCTATTCTAAAAAAAATGTGGACATTTCCCCCATGACTGCTTAATACAGCCTTGATTACACTCGAAATCACTTTTATGTAATACCACAATATGGAAACTAAAAGCGTGGGGATGTGGTGGTGGTTTTCTTTACCATATAAAACAAGTACAGTAGGCCCTCGACATTCGCGGGGGTTCTGTTCCGAGCCCTCCTGCGAATCGAGATAATCCGCGAGTTCTGTACCCGGAAGTAAATAAAACATGTGCGAATGAGCAGCCGGAAGTAAAATACTATGTATTTATACTATATATATTACATGCACTAAAATATGCTTCTTAAACACATTCTATAGACAGTCTTACTCATTAATTCAGTATTAATGTAGTAAAATATAGTAATGATTAAAAAAAACTTTTCAATTTTTACTCTTATTTTTATTGATGATAAAATATAAACATTATACAGCATATACTGTTGTAAAGCACTCATTTTAAAGTCTTTTTCAATTATTATTCCAGTACAGTACCCAAGTTAATTCTTAGAATGTTTGTGCGTGAGATTTTATGTTCTGTAGCATGTTTAACAAATGATACCAAAAGGATAAACTTTATTACGCTTCATGTCCTTTTACATTTAACTTGGAGTGACGTCTTCAAGATGGCGCTGCCTAGAGGGCAACGTCGCGGCACTATGCTCGTCTATGATTGGTCGACCCTACTACAGCTATGAGCAGCTTCGGGCAACTAAGCACGCAACAACTTATATCTTGAGCTTCTATGCTCTGGGAGCTCAATGCTAACCGCACCTCAACTAACAATAAGCCCAAGTGGAGTTCTCAGAGGCTTGGTTAGCACTTCCGGCCATACTGCTTGAAAATGTTCAGTCCCTGCGAAACAAGATGGACGAGCTTCATGCTCAGATTGCAGCGCAGAGGGATCTACAAGAACTGTGTTTCTGTGAAACACGGCTCGAGGAGAGTACACACGATGAGGCGATTGCACCAGCCGGCTAAACGGCCTTCATCCCCTACAATCCCAAGCACCGGCGTCGTCGTTCGGCCCCTTCCCGCCTGGGCTTCTTGTTAGCTGGGGTGCGGCTCACATTGAGCTGCCTACCATAGCATATTATCTCTGCTAGCCGCACCCCGGCTAACAGCAACCCAGTTGAGTGTGCTTAGTTATACATGCCCGAAGATACTCCGATCTTATAGCTGTAGTAGAGTCGACCGGTCGTAGACGAGCATAGTGCAAAACATGAACAAACAAAACAACAAATAAAACAAATTAAAACGAACAATTGGGCAGCGCCATCTTGGAGACGTCACTCCAAGTTCAATGTAAAAGGACATGAAGAGTACTGTAATAAAGTTTATCCTTTTGGTATCGTTTGTTAAACATGCTACAGAACATAAAATCTCATGCATAAACATGAACTTAGGTACTGCACTGGAATAATAATTGAAAAAGATTTTAAGACAACAGTTCAGAGAAAACCGTCGTTTCTCAGGAGAAAGTGTTATTTCTTCAGAAGAGACATCCAGCGTTTTCTATCGCTTAGCCAGAGAAGACGCATAGCGTTTGAGTGGTATCATAGAGCTTAACTGGTAATTAAAACACACACAAAAAAAAGCGGCTCATTGACAACATGTGCGTGAACGAGGCAAAAGGGACGGGACATCAGTTCAACCAATCAGGAGAAAGGAGGACAGCCATTGGCTGAATTTGAATCACGTGCTGGTTGCTCGGCAGTCAGTGAATACTCAAACCACAGGTGCAAAACTGCGAATAGTCAAGGGCCTACTGTATTGGATGCAGGTATGCCAACATTCATCAAAATGCTTCCAAGATGCATAGGGAATAGTTAAGATGAGGGAAGTGAATGGGACGACCAGAATAATAATGGGATGGTACAGGAAGCCACCACCAGTGCTACAACATCAATGGTGCCCTTAACAGATATATGGAGGCTATGTGGAGGAATGAAGCTGAGAAAGTCATTCCTGGTTTCATGGTCAGCACGAAGGGTAATGATAACTGAAGCGCGAATGGTTAAGTACTGTTTCATTAAAAATGTTCAATCGAATGAAAACTATACACACTACAACCAGAAAAGGTTCATTAAGTAAGAAAATAAAGCACTGTGTGCCTTAGTGGAACAAGTGACCACTACAGCACCACAACATTGTAAAACAGGAAGGAATTGGATTGCTTCATGGCAAAAAAAGGGGTACATGTGTACCTTTTCTGAAATCACTGCTGTACTTGTCTTCTAAGTGACACGACCCCAGGAACTTCCTTTGATCTGGCAACGGAGAAGTTCGGAAGCCTAGGACAAGAGGTAAAACAAAATTTAGGATTTGTAATGTTCTCTATCAAATAGTGCAGCAACCTTTTTGGCAGTTAGGAAGCATGGTTAGTAAAATGGCTATCAATGTAGAAATAGTACTTCCACTAATACACCTTTTGATGCGCTGTCTGCCCCCCACCCCCACCCAGTGAGAGGACTATGTATAACTAGTTCTCACTTAACGATGGAGTTATGTTCTGTAGACCCCGTAAAGCGATTCTGTCGTTAAACGAACCTCGCTTTAGTAGACATTTAGCTTGGTTTGTATTTGTACAGTAGGCTACTGTATTGCATACGTATAGGCCATTGATACTGTCCTGTACTTCTTTATCTTTTCTCTTTCTTTACTTTCTATTGGCTTTTTTAAGAACAAGTGTAAACTTTTAAGAATACATTGAATTTTTAATTTGTCTCTTTCATTTAGCTTTCGAGTGTCTACGAGCACATAAACAAAAATTAGGCTAGCCTACATTGCGGTAGAGGTAAACTGATTAGCAACGTGGCAGACTTCCGACTGAGTGGGTGAGTGAGTGTGTGCATGCGTGTGTGTGTGAGTCGCGAGGTGGGATGGAAAATGCTGCCGGTACTGGATATGCACGAACATATGCATACACTCACAACTAAGCTGCTTTGGTTCTGCTCTGACTCATTAACAGTAAAAGTACATTTTTGACAATTTTTAACAGGCCATCATAACTCCAAGTCATCGTGAACCGAGTCCGTCATTAAGTGAGGACTAGTTGTATTAAGGTGACAGTGTGCCCCCAGAGTAGTAAAGTGAAGTGCAATGGGACCACTGTCAGAGGGAGGCAACATGGGAAAGTAGCAGGTTTTGAAAATGAATATGTATATTCAGGTAATAGCAGGTAAAATAATCAAAAGGGACAAAAATTAAAAACTACATGAGACTGAACTGGACCTTTCTTACACAGGAAGGTATTATAATATTAGATAATAAGTTTGGACAGTACAGAGGAGGGATAGTGAGTATATTGGTAGTAGGATGCTGAGGTTGGAACAACCAGGTAGAAGGCCTAGAGGAATACCAAAGAGAAGATTTATGGATGTGATGAAGGAGGGGATGAAAAGGTCGTTGGTGTACGAGAAGATGCAGAAGGACAGGGTGAGCAATTACACCCTTCCAGGTTATACTGTCAATGCCCACATGGGAACTGAAGTCTCTCAAGATAATGAAAGAGTCCCTTGGTTGGTGCTGGGGGGCGGGGGTGCATTCTCTAACACACCACTTAAGTACAGTCGGCCCCCGACTTATGAAACCCCCTGGGTATGAGTGTGTGTGTGTGTGTGTGTGTGTGTGTGTGCGCGTGTGTGTGTGAGAGAGAGAGATAGAGACAGAAGGAGGCTTAACTCTTCAGTTTTTAGTTTAGTTTTTTTAAGTTGTGTTTAATTGAGTAAATGTTTAATAAATGTGGCGCATGGGAGCTCATCTGGAATTCCGATCCCTCAAGGAATCAAGTTAACGTTGAGTTTGGACCTCCGATCTGTCAAGGAGGGAATGCACTTTGAATTCCACGTCATATGGGCGTGGCCCACAGTGCCACAATAAACATTTAATGTGTATACAATACACATTTAATGCGTACTGTATTGTGTGTGTGTGTGTGTGTGTGTGTGTGAGAGAGAGAGAGCGAGAGGTGTGTGTTAAAAATATTTAATAATGGTTTAATTAATAAAATAAATGTTAACAAAATGGTTTAATAAATAATTTTCTTTTACTTTTAACACATATTTCATACAAAATTGGTGTACTTCTATCATTTTTAAAGGGTTTATGGGGTAGTCTTGGGAGCCTTGGAACGAATCAGGCGTTTAACATGTAAAATGTGACCCCTACTTACGAACCTCCCACGTCACGAAAAAGATGCTGGAACGGATTAATATCGTAAGTAGGGGGCCAACTGTACTCCAAAACGTGTGTGTGTGTGTGTGTGTGTGCATGCATGGGCTTTGTGTGAGTGTGTCAGTTTATCATCATGAATATGATTAAATATGACATTAACATACAGTTTCTCCAAGTATTTTTGTTTAAAAGTCATGAATTATGTGTTAGCTATGCTTACAAATGTCTTGTTTGTCATGATATGGCATACAGCTTCATAAAAGTGGTTCTTGAAAATGCAATACAGGTGTCCCTCACTTTCCGCGGTTAATTGGGACCAAGATTCCCACGCGACCATCAAAATCCTGGAAGTACAATCACCCCCACTGCTGTTTACATACATATATCTGTGTATATAATATCAATCAATACATATTCAATTCCTCGGGGGCAGTGGTGGTCTAGGGCGCTGGATCGCTGATCCAAAGGCTGGGGGTTTGAGTCCCACTCTCCACAAGGTTGTCACTGTCCCCCCCAGTGCAGCTAACTGGGTTATCAAAGGCGGGCCATGTCTCTCACTGTCTATGGTGAGAGGTTCATGTAAAAGAACCATTGCTGACTTTCATAAAGAGTAGCTACAAAGCCGTCAGCGTGTTTCCTTCCTAAAAAGGGTTGTGACAGAAAGGCCATCCGACATAAAAAAGTGTGAATCAGATGATTCGCTGTGGCGACTCCCGAGTAAAAGGGAAAAAGCCGAAAGGAAGACAGACAGACATATTCAATTCCTATAAATGCTTATAATAACAATTAAACATTAAAAAACAATGCATAAGACGTAAATAAAATATAAATACACACACATACAGACATGCGCGCACACACGCAGGTGAGTGAACTCACGCACGAACTCAGATGCACCTCACAACAATGGAACTGATTTTGATGAGAGATTTTGAGTTGGTTTTTTTTGTTTTGTCTTGGTTTTTTTTTTTTTTTCAGAATTACCCTAGTTTTTGTGGCATTTCCTTAACTTTTTTTTGCCTATTCTTCCTTACTTTCCTTATTTTTTAATTCGATTAATATTATTTTTTTGTGTGTGTGAAAAAAACTACGATGCACTGAAGCCATGAATTGAAGCGTGAAGTAGCGAGGGATCTCTGTATTTGTCATTGAAAAGTCTTCAAAAAGTGCTTGAATTTTATCAAGCCTTGGCTGTATAAACCCTGTTCATGAATAAAGCGCTTCCCTGCTACTTACCAGAAGCTAGAGAAGCTTCAGGACGTTTGAGTGGAATCAGAGTTTAAATCATATTTAAAAACACTAAAAAAGTGAATTCACAATTCAAGCTTCTGTTGATGCCATGTGTGCAAATGAGAAAAAGGGGTGTACACATCATCTGCAACCAATCAGCAGGAGGAAAAAACAAAAGCTCTCAGCCATTGCCTAAATTTGAATCACGTGCCAGTCACTTTGGGGTTTGTCACCAATCGCGGGGGGGGGGGGGGGGGGGGGGGTAAAGGGCCCACTGTACCCATTCATACTGCTGGATGAACAGAGCCACACTTGTGGTGAACACCTTGCACAGGGGTCTTGGAACAGTGGGGGTCGAACTTGGACTTGAACACACAACCTCCCGATCATGAGCACAGTACCACAACCATTAAGCCATCCTCCCACCTTTAGTTTATTTGTTTATTTTTTTAATTATTTTGAAAAGCTAAAAGGTTCAAGTTGTCACGTGCAGATCACTTTCCTGATGCCCCTGAACGGACTTCAGTCCCAATACATAACAGGCAAGCTATCCATCACATCAACTTACAAATAAAGACTTACAGATAAAGTATACTCTAATTGAAAGTTTGAACAAATATTACATACCCCAAATTTATATCAATACCCCGCAAATCGTTTTCCTTCCAAACTCTCAGATCCAGGATTCGTGCTTTTTCACAAACATGCCGCAACTACGTGTCTATTTTTCCTCTCATTCTTTTCCTTTTCTTCTTTTTCTTCCTCCTCTGCTTCTTCTTCCCTTTTGTTTTCTGACAGTTGTTTGATGCATTACCGCCACCAAGTGGTATGGAGTGTGAATCATAATTTATTTTATTTATGGAGTATTTATTAACGTCCCTCAGTTGGAACGATGCATTACTTTCGTTTTTCTATTTTATTTTATCGAAGAACAATGTATAGCACAAGGCAGGGTGTACAAACACTCTCATTAACACTATCACAAGACCCAAGTCTGTAAACTTGAAGAAAAATGGCAGAGAATCAACTAAAAAGGAAACAAACAAACAAACCCGAGAAAAATATGATATAACATCATCATCTTCTTTTCCTTTCGGCTGTTCCCTTCAGGGGTCGCCACAGCAAATGATCTGCCTCCATCTCTCCCTATCCTCTGCATCTTCTACTCTTACTCCAACGACCTTCATGTCCGCCTTCACCGCATCCATAAATCTTCTCTTTGGTCTTCCTCTGGGCCTTTTGCCTGGTAGTTCCAACCTCAGCATCCTACGAACAATATACTCACTATCCCTCCTCTGTACATGTCCAAACCATCTCAATCTAGCCTCTCTGACTTTGTCTCCAAAACATCTAACATGTGCTGTCCCTCTGATGTACTCATTTCTGATCATATCCATCCTCGTTACTCCCAAAGAGAACCTCAACATTTTCATCTCTGCTACCTCCAACTCTGACTCCTGTCTTTTCCCCAGGGCCACTGTCTCTAAACCATACAACATTGCTGGCCTCAACACCGTCTTGTACACTTTTCCCTTCATTCTTGCTGATACTCTCCTATCACACATCACACTGGATACTTTTCTCCATCCATTCCAACCTGCCTGCACACGCTTCTTCACCTCTTTTCCACACTCTCCATTGCTCTGGATTGTTGAGCCTAAGTACTTAAAATCCTCCACCTTCTTTATCTCTGCCCCCTGTAACCTCAAAGTTCCTCTTGGGTTCTTGTCGTTCACACACATGTATTCTGTCTTACTAAGACTAACCTTCAATCCCCTCCTTTCCAGGGCATACCTCCACCTCTCTAGATTTTCCTCCACTTGGTCTCTGCTCTCACTACATATCACGATGTCATCTGCAAACATCATAGTCCATGGAGATTCTTGTCTTACCTCATCTGTTAGCCTGTCCATCACCATAGCAAACAAGAAGGGGCTGAGAGCTGACCCTTGATGCAGTCCCACCTCCACCTTGAACTCTTGTGTCACACCGACAGCACACCTCACCACTGTCTTACATCTCTCATACATGTCCTGCACCACTCTAACATACTTCTCTGTCACTCCAGACTTCCTCATACAATACCACAGTTCTTCTCTCGGCACCCTGTCATATGCTTTCTCCAGATCCACAAAGGCACAATGCAGCTCCTTCTGACCTTCTCTGTACTTCTCTATTAACATACTCAAAGCAAACACTGCATCTGTGGTGCTCTTTCTTGGCATGAAACCAAACTGTTGTTCACAAATGCTGACCTCTGCCCTTCGTCTTGCTTCCACTATTCTTTCCCATAGCTTCATTGTATGGCTCATCAACTTTATCCCTCTGTAGTTGCCACAACTCTGTACATCGCCCTTGTTCTTAAAAATGGGCACAAGCACACTTCTCCATTCCTCCAGCATCTGCTCACTTTCTAAGACCTTGTTGAATATTCTTGTCAGAAAATCTACTGCTACCTCCCCTAGACACTTCCATACCTCAACTGGTATGTCATCAGGGCCAACTGCCTTTCCATTCTTCATCCTCTTCAATGCCCTCCTCACTTCTCCCTTACTAATCTTTGCTACTTCCTGCTCCTCAACGGTCACCCCTTCTACTCTTTTTTCTCTCTCATTTTCCTCATTCATCAGCTCTTCAAAGTGCTCTTTTCATCTTCCCAGCACACTTCTGTCATCAGTCAATACATTTCCCTCTCTGTCCTTTATCACTCTAACTGGCTGCACGTCTTTCCCATCTCTATTTCTCTGCTGTGCTAACCTGTATAAATCATTTTCTCCCTCCTTACTGTTCAACCTATCATACAAGTCATCATACGCCCTCTGTTTGGCCTTTGACACCGCTACCTTCGCCTTACGCTGTGTCTCCCTGTACTCCTGTTTACTCTCTTCGGTCCTCTCAATGTCCCACTTCTTCTTGGTGAACCTCTTCTTTTGTACACACTCCTGCACTTCCTCATTCCACCACCAAGTTTCCTTATCTACTTTCCTTCCAGAGGACACACCAAGTACTCTCCTACAGGTCTCCCTGATCACATTGGCTGTGGTTGTCCAGTCCTCTGGAAGCACTTCCTGACTACCCAAAGCCTGTTTCAACTCCTCCTTGAAGACAACACGACACTCTTCCTTTTTCAGCTTCCACCACTTTGTCTTCTGCTCTGCCTTTGCCTTTTCACCTTTCCTCACCATCAGTGTCATCCTGCACACCACCATCCTATGCTGTTTGGCAACACTCTCACCCACTACTACTTTGCAGTCACTGACTTCCTTCAAATTACATCGCCTACACAAGATGTAGTCTACCTGTGTGCTCTTACCTCCGCTTTCATAAGTCATCCTATGCTTCTGTTTCTTCTTGAAGAAAGTATTCACCACAGCCATTTCCATCCTTTTTGCAAAATCGATCAACATCTGTCCTTCTGTGTTCCTGTCCTGGATACCAAACCTGCCCATCACTTCCTCGTCCCCTCTCTCTCGACATCCCTCTCTCCTGCCACTTCCTCCAGCTCTTCCGCGGGGGGGGGCACCGAGGCGCTCCCAGACAAGCCGAGAGACATAGTCCCTCCAGCGTGTTCAAGGTTGACCCATGGGATCTCTTCCTGGTTGAACATACCCGAAACACCACACCAGGAGACACCTCAACTGGCCCCTCTCAATGCGAAGGAGCAGCGGATCGACTCCGAGCTCTCCCCGGATGGTAGAGCTTCTCACTTTATCTCTAAGAGAGAGCCCTGCCACCCGGCAAAGGAAGCTCATTTCAGCCACTTGTATCTGTGATCTTGTTCTTTCGGTCACTACCCAAAGCTTATGACCATAGGTGAGAGTTGGAACGGAGATCCACTGGTAAATTGAGAGCTTTGTCTTGCGGCTCAGCTCCTTTTTCACCACGACGGACAAGTACAGGCTCCGTATTACAGCAGATTCTGCTACGATCCATCTGTCGATCTCCTGCTCCATCCTTCCTTCACGCGTAAACAAAACCCAAAGATACTTAAACTTCTCCACTTGTGCTAAAGGTAGACATGAAGGTAGTTGGTGTAAAAGAAGATGCAGAGGATCGGGTGAGATGGTAGATGATTCGCTGTGGCGACCCCTGAAGGGAGCAGCCGAAAGGAAGACAGTCCTACCATCACGACTGTCTTAGTGGCTATAATGTAATGTATATAATGTAATGTAAGTTATTACAGACAAATCACAATTAACGTATTAATAAATGCTATGGGCATGTAAATAAATGTAAATATAAAATGTGACTGTATAAACGTTGTATATAATTATATTCAGTTAGTGTGCTGTAAATAGTGGCCCATGGTATGACGCAGCTGTTTGGGTCTGGAATTTTCCATTAGGGGACCTAGTTGCGCATCCGCCCTGGTGGCGGGTCAGGTGATTTGGAATGTTCCAGAATGGAACTTTCCCGAACTGGAGGGAATCTATATTAAGGACATGTTGCCGACTGGCTCCAGTCTCCTCGAGTCTCTTCGGGCAGATCATCTAAGGAAACTCATTGCGGCATATCATCAAAAGGGGAAGTCAGCCAAAGCGGATCATGGAACACATTTCACCCAAGTTTTGTCGTTCAAGCCTTTATCACTAACGTCCATCCTCTACGCTCACCCACCACCAACGCAAGGATTTTCATCATTTGTTTCTTTCGCGGCCGACAGCCCCAAGGCATGCGGAGCATGGGGAGGGTGTGGCAGGGGTATCCCCCTCCCACAGGAGGGTTTGGGTAAAATTTTTTCAAAATGGGAGCTTTGAGATGCATTCTCTTGGTATCTGAGGACAAAAATTTGTGATTGCCTGCTAAGTATAAAAGATTGAGACAACAGGTATGTGGAATTTAACATAAGAGATTCATCTACCAGAAAATTTAAATTAAGTCAAGACATTTTATTCAATATACACTGTATAAATGTAAAGAATATTCCATATTTTCACTAAGTATTTTACTTTATGTGTTATTTATCAAACTTGTGACATATGCCAAATGGTTCTATCAGACGAGCCCCCACGTGTTCCGGATAGGAGAGTTTAGATGATTGAAATTGCCCTGTGAAACCAGCAAAGCACAACAGACCACAACAGAGCACAACATTAACTATGTACAATTTAATAATATGACCAAAATAAGACAAAATTCTCATGTACAACTTAGACCTAAACCACGTACAAATTAACCAAGGGTCCCATAGTCACCAAGCCCCTGCAGCAGGGTAAATTTAGTGATGTGCAGGTGCTGGCAGGGAAAGGCTTGCCATCCCTCATGGGCGGTGCGTGGCCGTGGATGCTGGACTGTGTCGATGAAGTCCCGAACGGTGGTTCCATGATCCGCCTTGGATGACTTCCCCTTTTGGTGATCCGCCGCGATGAGTCACCTTGGATGATCTGCCCGAAGAGCCCATAAGCGACTGGAAGACTGTAGCCATTCGGCCACCTGTCCCTAATATAGATTCCCCAAAACAAGTTGAACAAGCCCAGGCAAGCTCAGACAAGCCCCAACATGTCTGTGTTGCTCCTCCCCTCTGTTGGATTGCGCCAACTGCAGTCCACTATGGAAAATGACAGCCTCCCACAGCTGAGTCACACCACGTGACTCTCTTCCATTACGTTTACAGTATATTTCCACCCACCCCAATAGGTACATACTCGTAACAAACTATGAATTGTTTTTGTCAAATACAAAAAAAATAAATAAATGCATAATAATTTACCGTTATCTTAGTATTGAGTATTTCAAGTGGAGATTCAGGTTATAATACTATGTTGCATCAATTTCATAACAACTAACTTGTTTGCCACAAAAAACAAAATTATCTGAATGTTAAACATTTTAAACAATTTTGCAAAATAAATAATCTCTGGTTTCCCGTTTGGGATTTAGTTGCTTTCTTATGTTTGTTTGTTGAGCTATGTTTGCCAAGTGCCTTTTTACCCTGTCTGTCTTCCTTTCAGCTTTTTCCCTTTTACTTGGGAGTCGCCACAGCGAATCATCTGATTCGCACGTTTGATTTGGCAGAGGTTTTTTTTTTTACGTCGGATGCCCTTCCTGTCACAACCCTTTTTTTAGCAAGGGACAGAAACACGCTGAGGGCTTTGCAGCTACTCTTTACGAAAGTCAGCAATGGTTCTTTTACATGCCTCTCACCATAGACAATGAGAGACATGGCCGGCCTTTGATAACCCAGTTAGCTGCACTGGGAGGACAGTGACAACCTTGTGGAGAGTGGGACTCGAACCCCCAATCAGCGATCCAGCGCACTAGACCACCACTGCCCCACACTTTTTATAAAAATATTACATTTGCAAAATATGCACGTGACGCTAAACTCATCTTTCTTATCGAGCCAGTCTCCATAAACTTCACCTTTGGGATCGGAAGCCTTTAATAAATATGATGAAAAGTGTAAAACCATGCTGACATTCTTGGTAATGTTACATGCACGATCAATCACGGACTTTCAAAAAAACCAATATGGTGCTAAATACGTAAATCAACCTCTTATGAGAGAACATAGTGAAAGTTCAGAGAGCCGTTCCAACAGTTACCAAGCCTCCCACTGAAAACTGTGTATGAGTGCATGCGAGTGCATGTATACAAAACATGTCAAACGAGCATGGTTACGAGTGATATTATTATTTTTTTTAAATCCAACGGAAAACCGCAAAACAGCATAAACTAACATAAAAATCAGAATTTATCCGACAATTTTGCTGAAATCTGACAAAAGTCGGAAATACCCACTCATTACATACACTGCATACATGCATACATACATACATACATAAATGCCTCAATTACATCACCTGTTTTTACATTATTTATTGAAAGTAAAATTGCCTATGAAACCAAATTTGATATCCTTTACAAGTTTTTAACCTGAGCCAAAAATAGCCATCTATATTTTATCATTGCCAGTTGTCACATCTACTATGACTGGAGAAACAGTTAGCGAGTTACAGTAAGCCCCTGCCCATTCGCCGTTCACGGCCCTGAATACTCACAGATTTTGTCCTCAAAGGCTTTTTTTTCAATAATGTTTTTAAAGTTACATAGTGCTTCTCAATTATTTTCTGTGACATCCCTTCTAGAAAGAAAGAAAAAAAATTCACACACCCCCCCAGCAGCGACTATAAATAATATTATTTGTCTATAAAATTGTTATTAATACACCTCTGCATAACATTGTATCTTTATTCACATGAAAAATAAAAAAAAGAGCATTAAAGGGTTGTGTCAGGAAGGGCATCCGACGTAAAAACCTATGCCAAAATCAAACGTGCGATTCATTCGCTGTGGCAACCCCTGATAAAGGGAAAAGCCGAAAGGAAATCTTTCATTTTAGTGTATGTAATATCATACACAGAGTTTTAAAACCGCAGATTTTTGGGATCTGTGGATGGGGGCGGAATGTAACTCCCGCGAATAACGGGGCTTTCTGTACTCCACAAATTTGGCAGCCGATTTCACTGCAGCTGGATGGCTCCCAGGTCTACTCCTGTGTGGATACACTTGTGCTTTTGGAGATGAATCTGCCGAGTAAAATTCTTCCCACATTGATAACAGTAATACGGCTTCTCTCCGGTGTGGATACGCTCGTGCTTTTCAAGAACAAACTTCCAAGTAAAACACTTCCCGCACTGTTCGCAGTAATACGGCTTCTCTCCGGTATGGAGGCGCATATGATGTTGGAGATTACTCTTCAGACTAAAACTCTTGCCACACTGATCACAGTAATACGGTTTCTCTCCTCTGTGGATACGTTCATGTTGTGTGAGATTACTCCTCCGACTAAAACTCCTCCCACACTGTTCACAGTAATACGGCTTCTCTCCTGTGTGGATACGTTCATGCTGTGTGAGAGTATTCTTCTGACTAAAACTCGTCCCACACTGTTCACAGGTATACGGCTTCTCTCCTGTGTGGACACGCTCATGCCGCTGGAGATTACACTTCCGACTAAAACTCGTCCCACACTGTTCACAGGTATACGGCTTCTCTCCTGTGTGGATACGGTTATGCTTTTTCAAAACAGCTCTTTTAGTAAAACTTCTCTGACACACCAAGCAGTGATACATCTGAAAAACACCACAACGATATGACATGATTAAATAATGCTTACAAAATATGTACCTTAATCATTACGGAACTGTTACTGGAAATATCAACAATATTGCATTACAGCGTGACTACAAAAATCACACATTCACACTCAATTTCAGAAAAATAAAAAGAAGAAAACTACTACGACTACCACCACCTCCACCACCACCAACAACAACAATAAAGAGAAGGTACCGTATTTGACGTGATAAGCGCCCAGGGCGCTTAAAAATTGGAGTGGGCAGGCGCTTATTAAAATGGTTAGCAGCAGAGTGGAATGGTAAGTGCTTATTACCATAGTGGTAGAAAACATGAATAATAACAGAACAATAAAAGATTTTTACTGGTATTTGTATTATTCATTTTGTAGTATCAGCCAAATTACTTACATGAAAACTGAAAATGAACAGAAAACAGTATAATTAAAAAAAAAAAAAAAAAAAAAAAAAAAGACCCTTTAGTTTTCCCTCCCGGTGCTGTTCCTTTAAATACACCCCCCGCCCCACGTAAAATTGAGCCAATCAACATGAATGTCAACTTCAGCACATGGCATGTTGAAAAGCACATTTCTAGTGCTTAAATTTATGAAGTTAGAGAGCAGGAGAATGGTAAAAATATACTCATCATCATTTTCTGATAAATCCATATCAGGCTCATCGCTTCATTCATTCAGAGAATCCCATAGTTTTGCTGTAGCAGTTGCTAATGGTTCATCTTGGTGGACATTTACCACGAGAACACGGCAACATATTTTCCTGTTTTTTAAAGCACGGCGGAACGATCAAATGTGTTGTTACTGATGAGCATTATAGACATTCCCCAGTGGCAGGGGGTCTTGAAATACCGTGTAAACTCACTTTTACAGGCAGTGAACGCCTCATTTTATCGTTACAGAGGCTGATCGAATAAAATTGGTAAGTTTGATCTACCATTTTGCTCCCAGTACACATTGGCAGTTATTAGACATAGATCATCTTCTTTTCCTTTTCCTTTCGGCTTTTCCCTTCAGGGGTCGCCACAGCGAATCATCTGCCTCCATCTCACCCGATCCTTTGCATCTTCTTCTCTTACACCAATGACCTTCATGTCCTCCTTCACCACATCCATGAATCGTCCCTTTGGTCTTCCTTTAGGCCTTTTGCCTGGTAGTTCCAGCCTCAGCATCCTATTACCAATATACTCACTATCCCTCCTCTGTACATGTCCAAACCATCTCAATCTAGCCTCTCTGACTTTGTCTCCAAAACATCTAACATGTGCTGTCCCTCTGATGTGCTCATTCCTAATCCTATCCATCCTCGTTACTCCCAAAGAGAACCTCAACATTTTCATCTCTGCTACCTCCAGCTCTGCATCCTGTCTTTTCCCTAGGGCCACTGTTTCTAACCCATACAACATCGTTGGCCTCAACACCGTCTTGTACACTTTTCCTTTCATTCTTGCCGATACCCTCCTATCACACATCACACCGGACACTTTTCTCCAACCAGTCCAACCTGCCTGCACACGCTTCTTGACCTCTTTTCCACACTCTCCACGCTCCTTCTGACCTTCTCTGTACTTCTCTATTAACATCCTCAAGGCAAACACTGCATCTGTGGTGCTCTTTCTTGGCATGAAACCAAACTGTTGTTCACAAATGCTGACCTCTGCCCTTAGTCTAGCTTCCACTATTCTTTCCCATAACTTCATCGTATGGCTCATCAACATTATCCCTCTGTAGTTGCCACAACTCTGCACGCCTCCCTTGTTCTTAAAAATGGGCACCAGCACACTTCTCCTCCATTCCTCTGGCATCCTCTCACTCTCCAAGACCCTGTTAAATGTTCTTGTCAGAAAATCTACTGCTACCTCCCCGAGACACTTCCATACCTCCACCGGTATGTCATCAGGACCAGCTGCCTTTCCATTCTTCATCCTCTTCAATGCCCTCCTCACTTCACCCTTACTAATCTTTGCTACTTCCTGGTCCTCAACAGTCACCTCTTCTTCTCTTTTTTCTCTCTCATTTTCCTCATTCATCAGCTCTTCAAAGTACTCTTTCCATCTTCCCAGCACACTTCTGTCATCAGTCAGTACATTTCCCTCTCTGTCCTTTATCAATCTAACTTGCTGCACGTCCTTCCCATCTCTATTTCTCTGCTGTGCCAACCTGTATAAATCATTTTCTCCCTCTTTACTTTCTAACCGAGCATACAAGTCATCAAACGCGCTCTGTTTGGCCTTTGACACTGCTACCTTTGCCTTACGCTGTGTCTCCCTGTACTCCCGTTTACTCTCTTCGGTTTTCTCAATGTCCCACTTCTTCTTAGCTAACCTCTTCCTTTGTACACACCCCTGCACTTCCTCATTCCGCCACCAAGTCTCCTTATCTACTTTCCTTCCAGATGACACACCAAGTATTCTCCTACCTGTCTCCCTGATCACATTAGTTGTAGTTGTCCAGTCATCTGGAAGCACTTCCTGACCACCCAAAGCCTGTTTCATCTCCTCCTTGAAGACAACCTGACACTCTTCCTTTTTCAGCTTCCACCACTTTGTCTTCTGTTCTGTCTTTGCCTTCTTCACCTTCCTCACCATCAGCATCATCCTGCACACCACCATCCTATGCTGTTTGGCAACACTCTCACCCGCTACTACTTTGCAGTCACTGACTTCCTTTAAATTACATCGCCTGCACAAGATGTAGTCTACCTGTGTGCTCCTCCCTCCACTTTTATAAGTCACCCTATGCTCCTCACTCTTCTGGAAGAAAGTATTCACCACAGCCATTTCCATCCTTTTTGCAAAATCTACCAACATCTGTCCTTCTGTGTTCCTGTCCTGGATACCAAACCTACCCATCACTTCCTCATCCCCTCTGTTTCCTGCACCAACATGTCCATTGAAGTCTGCCCCAATGACCACTCTTTCACCTCTGGGGGTACTCTGCATCACTTCATCTAACTCACTCCAGAATCTCTCCTTCTCTTCTCGCTCACATCCTGTCTGTGGGGCATAAGCACTAACAACATTGACCATCACACCTTCAATTTCTAACTTGAGACTCATCACTCTGTCTGACACTCTTTTCACTTCTAGAACATTCCTGGCAAACTCCTCCTTCAAGATGACTCCTACTCCATTTATCTTCCCATCCACACCATGATAAAATAGCTTAAACCCTGCTCCTATGCTTCTAGGCTTGTTACCTTTCCACCTGGTCTCCTGAACACACAGTATGTCCACCTTCCTCCTCTGCATCATGTCAGCTAGCTCTCTACCTTTTCCTGTCATAGTTCCAACGTTCAAAGTCCCTACTTTCAGTCCTAGACTCATGCCTTTCCTCTTCTCTCTCTGGCAACGGACACGCCTCCCGCCTCTCCTTCTTCGACCAACAGTAGTCCAATTTCCATCAGCACCCTGTTGGTTGACGGCACTGATGGCGGTCGTTGTTAAAGATGTTTATTATCGATGATGGCGGTCGTTGTTATTAGACATAGATAAAACCAAAAAAAAGCATTGTGTGTGGGGTGGGTGGGCGCTTATTGGAGCAGGACCCATATTTCGTCAAATACAGTAATTTGTTTTTTTAATTTCTGAAATCCACAGACAAGCAACCAACAGAACTAAGTATAACAATATTGGAATGTTATATAAATATGTATTGTAGTATATAAGTGTAAAACACACAATGAACAATATTGAATCATTAAATCAAAAATTTTGCAAGCTTATTCTAAAAAATGTGGACATTTCCCCCATGACTGCTTAATACAGCCTTAATTACACTAGAAATGACACTTAAAAAAAGCGTGGGGATGTGATAGTGTTTTTTTTTTTACCATATGAAACAAGAATTGGATGCAAGTATGCCAACATTCATCAAAATCCTTCCAAGATGCATGGGGAATAGTTAAGATGAGGACAGAGAATGGGATGACCCTGAGAAAGTCATGACCAGTTTCATGGTCAGCACGAGGGTAATGTTGACTGAAGCGCGAATGCTTAAGTAATGTTTCACGAAAAATGTTCAATCAAATGAAACTGTACACACTACAACCAGAAAAGGTTCATCAAGTAAGAAAACAAAGCACTGTGTGCCTTAGTGGCACAAGTGACCACTACAGCACCATGACATTGTAAAACAGGAAGGCATTGGATTGCTTAATGCCAAAAAAGGGGTACACGTGTACCTTTTATGAAACCACTGCTGTACTTGTCTTCCAAGTAACACGACCCCAGGAGCTTCCTTTTTGTCTGGCAACGGAGAAGTTCGGAAGTCTAAGACAAGAGGTAAAACAAAATTTAGGATTTGTAATGTTCTCTATTAAATAGTGCAGCAACCTTTTTGGCAGTTAGGAAGCATGGTTAGTAAAAATGGCTATCAATGTAGAAATAGTACTTCCACTAATACACCTTTTGATGCGCTGTCTACGCAATCAATGCTGAATCAATACCCAGCAATTACACCCCTCCAGGTTATACTGTTAATTCCCTCATGGGAATTGAAGTCTCCCAAGACAATGATAGAGTCCCTTGGATGGGGGAGGGGGGGCATTCTCTAACACACCACTTAAGTACAGTCGGCCCAAGACTTACGAAACCCCCTGGGTACAAAAATCGCGGGTTATGAAAACATTTTCCTAAGTATTCATCCTTGGGATACAAAAACAAGCTCCTCTTATGAAAAGCGCCATTCAAAATTCAATCGCACCAATCAAAATTTAACACAATGCGCAAGTTGCTCTCTCATTGGCTGTCTCCCAACATCCTGCCCCGCTGGCCTCCCATTGGCTAGGAGGGATGACGCAGCTGAACCTGACCCAAACTTCCTGTTTGTCACACACGTGAAGGAGAGTTGACTGTTGACTTGTTTTGAGATTGATCATGTAGCGTGATACAATATTTCGTTATTGCCGAAACCCCTCTACAATCGGAACGATACTGAACCAGAAGGAGACCTTAAAGCGAATATACAGTGAGGATCTCTGATCTTTCAAACAGGTAGTGTAACTCTGCTTTAAATAAAACATCCCGTCCATGTGTGTGTGTGTGTGAGCGCGCGCACGTGTGTGTGTGTGTGAGAGAGAGAGATAGAGACAGAAGGAGGCTTAACTCTAATTTTTAGTTTAGTTTTTTAAGTTGTTTAATTGAGTAAATGTTTAATAAATGTGGCGCATGTGAGCTCATCTGGAATTCCAATCCCTCAAGGAATCAAGTTAAAGTTGAGTTTGGACCTCCAATCTGTCAAGCAGGGAATGCGCTTTGAATTCCACGTCTTGTGTGCGTGGCCCACAACGCCACAATAAACATTTAATGTGTATACAATACAAATTTAATCCGTACTGTATTGTGTGTCTCTGTGTGTGTGTGTGTGTGTGAGAGAGAGAGAGAGAGACAGGTATGTGTGTGTGTGTGTGTGTGTGTTAATAAAAAATGTTTAATAATGGTTGAATTAATAAATATGTTCATAAAATGGTTTAATAAATAATTTTCTTTTACTTTTAACACATTTCACACAAAATTGGTGTACTTCTATCACTTTTAAAGGGTTTATGGGGTAGTCTTGGGAGCCTTGGAACGAATCAGGCGTTTAACATGTAAAATGTACTTACGAAACTCCTGCGTTTCGAAAAAGGCGCTGGAACGGATTCATTTCGTATGTAGGGGCCGACTGTACGCCAAAAAGTGTGTGTGTGTGTGTGTGTGTGCATGCATGGGCTTTGTGTGAGTGTGTGTGTCAGTTAATCATCATTGAATATGATTAAATATTACGTGAACATACAGTTTCCCAAGTATTTTTGTTTAAAAGTCATGAATAGACACAATTCGCATCTCGGCTCGCGCACGGCATCATGGGATCGCGACTACCAAGCACAGCGGAAGTAAACCTTGATGTGGATGAGAACTGCACTATCGATGCGTTTAATTTATGGAAAGTTCCCGACCTTCGGGCATATTGTATACGTAGGGGTCTTCCCGGTTGTTCCCGTGAGCATAAAGATGAACTTGTTGCGCTTGCATTTGCGGCGATGTTCCAAAAACTGCCGATAGTTTTGTCAAAGGCTGAGGAATCTACACAAGTCCAACGTGACTATGCCAGCTTGTTTACATTTGAAGTGGATGAGGAAATCGTGACAATTTCCGACCCCTTGGCACTTGAAGACGGCAGGGAGATAGAAAATGGCGCATTATCAAAATGGCAACCATGTATGTACGCTGGCATAGCGGATTTTTTGATAATGAAGAACCAGGCACCCCTACTAGCGTGACTTTGCAATGACTACAAAGAAGGTAAATACAAGTTTTACAGTTGTCACCGAGTGATCTGACAGCACTTGTTAGTTGATTTTACACATTAACATAACTTGAACATAAATTAACATACCTATTTAATATAAAGAACAAATTATATATAATTTACATATAAAATTTGGCATCGCCGTGTATCTGGAGAAAGCATATGTGGATCTGGAGAAAGTATGTGACAGGGTATCAAGAGAGGAACTATGGTATTGCATGAGGAAGTCTGGAGTGGCAGAGAAATATGTTAGAGTGGTGCAGGACATGTATGAGAGATGTAAGACAGTGCTGAGGTGTGCTGTCGGTGTGACAGAAGAGTTCAAGGTGGAGGTGGGACTGCATCAAGGGTCAGCTCTGAGCCCCTTCTTGTTTGCTATGGTGATGGACAGGCTGACAGACGAGATTAGACAAAAATCTCCATGGACTATGATGTTTGCAGATGACATTGTGATCTGCAGTGAGAGCAGAGAACAAGTGCAGGAAAATCTAGAGAGGTGAAGGTATGCCCTGGAAAGGAGGGGAATGAAGGTTAGCCTCACTAAGACTGAATACATGTGTATGAATGACAAGGACCCAACAGGAACGGTGAGGTTACAGGGAGCAGAAATAAGGAAGGTTGAGGATTTTAAGTACTTAGGCTCAACAATCCAGAGCAATGGAGAGTGTGGAAAGGAGGTGAAGAAGCGTGTGCAGGCTGGTTGGAATGGTTGGAGAAAAGTGTCTGGTGTGATGTGTGATAGGAAGGTATCGCAAGAATGAAAGGAAAAGTGTACAAGACGGTATTGAGGCCAGCGATGTTGTATGGTTTACAAACAGTGGCGCTGAGAAAAAGCCAGGAGGCAGAGCTGGAGGTAGCAGAGATGAAAATGTTGAGGTTCTCTTTTGGAGTAACAAGGATGGATAGGATCAGGAATGAGCACATCAGAGGGACAGCACATGTAAGAGGTTTTGGAGACAAAGTCAGAGAGGTTAGATTGAGATGGTTTGGCCATGTACAGAGGAGGGATGAGTGAGTATATTGGTAGTAGGATGCCGAGTTTGGAACTACCAGGCAGAAGGCCTAGAGGAAGACCAAAGAAACGATTCATGGACGTGGTGAAGGAGGACATGAAGGCAATTTATGTAAGAGAAGAAGATGCAGAGGATAGAGTGAGATGGAGGCAGATGATTTGCTGTGGCGACCCCTGAAGGGAAAAGCCGAAAAAGAAGAATTTGGCATCGCCGATTTTTATGGTAAATTAACAAGTAAATAAATGGTAATATAGTAGTCTATAGGGTCTATGAATTCAAATAAAGAACATGTTAACTACAAACTTACTGCCTTATTTCAACGTTTTGCGTTCCTTCAGCTCGGTGGGGAAGGTAAATAGCGTGAACAGCAGCAGACATGTACACGTGTTAGTCCAAAATTTGCAGGCATGTATACTGCAAACTCGCTTTTTCCAACGGTCGAGATGATACATGCCATTCCCACAGTTCACTACGGCACAATGCGCTCCTGGCATGCCGATAATTTAAGGCTTAAGGCAGACTTTAAGCGGCAGTTGTTCGGATGTGTTTCCATACAACAGCAAGTGGCTGCAATGAAGCTTGGTAGTAGTGAACCTCGGATCAGCTGTTGGGTCACGTTCCCCGCACATGCACAGTTGTAATGCGAATTGTGTCTATTATTCGTTAGCTATGCTTACAAACGTCTTATTTGTCATGATATGGCATACAACTTCATAAAAGTGGTCCTTGAAAATGCAATACAGGCATCCCTCACTTTCCACTGTTAATTGGTACCGAGATCCCCACGCGACCATCAAAATCCACGAAGTAGGATCACCCCCTCCACTGACGTATACGTACATGTATCTGTGTATATAGGTAAAGTCTATTGGGTTTTTACACCCGAACCTAGTGGTTCATCAGGCCGGTGCTTATCCCCGGTTTCTGTAGCGTGAAGCGACCAGGAGTTCAACTCCTCCTGGATGGGATGCTAGTCCATCATAGGTTACCTACCCATTTATACTGCTGGGTGAACAGAGGTCCACTTGTGATTGAGACCTTGCCCAGGGGTCTTAGCACGGTGAGGGTCTCAGTGGGATTCGAACTCACAACTTCCCGATCATGAGCGCAGCACCCTAACCACTACAGCCCCACTGATCTGTGGATATAATATCAATCAATCCATCCATCCATCTAGTGCCCGAGTTGGAGGACGACCATTGGCGACCCACCATGAAGGATAACGCCCTGGTTATCATCTTCATGGAGGTTTTCTTGGCAGGATTAGTGCAGTGGTTTGCCATTGCCTTCTGCACAATGCGAACCTACAGGCAATTTAGAACGGCCAATTAACCTACTGTGCATGTCTTTGGATTGTGGGAGGAAACCGGAGCACCTGGAGGAAACCCACACAAGCACGGGGAGAACATGCAAACTCCACACAGAAACACCCAGGCCGGGAATCGCACCCAGGCCTTCTTCCTGTGAGGCGGACATGCTAACCACTACGCCACCGTGCCGCCAATAACAATCAATACATATTCAATTCCGACAAATTCTTATAATAAAAGCGCTTCGGAAGTGGGACATTGAGAGGACCGAAGAGAGTAAACAGGAGTACAGGGAGACACAGCGTAAGGCGAAAGTAGCAGTGGCTAAGGCCAAACAGAGGGCATATGATGACTTGTATGATAGGTTGGATAGTAAAGAGGGAGAAAATGATCTATACAGGTTGGCACAGCAGAGAAATAGAGATGGAAAGGACGTGCAGCAAGTTAGATTGATAAAGGACAGAGAGGGAACTCTATTGACTGATGACAGAAGTGTGCTGGGAAGATGGAAAGAGTACTTTGAAGAGCTGATGAATGAGGAAAATGAGAGAGAAAAAAGAGTAGAAGAAGTAACCATTGAGGGGCAGGATGTAGCAAAGATCAGTAAGGGTGAAGTGAGAAGGGCATTGAAGAGGATGAAGAATGGAAAGGCAGTTGGTCCTGATGATATACCTGTGGAGGTATGGAAGTGTCTAGGAGAGGTAGCAGTAGATTTTCTGATAAGAACATTCAACACGGTACTAGAGAGTGAGCAGATGCCGGAGGAGTGGAGGAGAAGTGTGCTGGTGCCCATTTTTAAGAACAAGGGAGACGTGCAGAGTTGCAGCAACTACAGAGGGATAAAGTTGATGAGCCATACGATGAAGTTATGGGAAAGAATAGTGGAAGCTAGACTAAGGGCAGAGGTCAGCATTTGTGAACAACAGTTTGGTTTCATGCCAAGAAAGAGCACCACAGATGCAATGTTTGCCTTGAGGATGTTAATAGAGAAGTACAGAGAAGGTCAGAGGGAGCTACATTGTGCCTTTGTGGATCTGGAAAAAGCATATGACAGGGTGCCAAGAGAAGAACTGTGGTATTGCATGAGGAAGTCTGGAGTGGCAGAGAAGTATGTTAGAGTGGTGCAGGACATGTCTGAGAGATGTAAGACAGTGGTGAGGTGTGCTGTCAGTGTGACCGACGAATTCAAGGTGGAGGTGGGACTGCATCAAGGGTCAGCTCTGAGCCCCTTCTTGTTTGCTATGGTGATGGACAGGCTGACAGACGAGGTGAGACAAGAATCTCCATGGACTATGATGTTTGCAGATGACATCGTGATCTGTAGTGAGAGCAGAGAACAAGTGCAGGAAAATCTCGAATGGTGGAGGTATGCCCTGGAAAGGAGAGGAATGAAGGTTAGCCTCAGAAAATCAGAATACATGTGTGTGAATGAGAAGGACCCAGGTGGAACGGTGATGTTACAGGGAGCAGAGATAACAAAGGTGGAGGATTTTAAGTACTTAGGCTCAACAATCCAGAGCAATGGAGAGTGTGGACAAGAGGTGAAGAAGCGTGTGCAGGCAGGCTGGAATGGTTGGAGAAAAGTATCCGGTGTGATGTGCGATAGGAGAGTGTCAGCAAGAATGAAGGGAAAAGTGTACAAGATGGTGGTGAGGCCAGCGATGTTGTATGGCTTAGAAACAGTGGCGCTGAGGAAAAGGCAGGAGGCAGAGCTGGAGGTAGCGGAGATGAGAATGTTGAGGTTCTCCTGGGAGTAACGAGGATGGATAGGATCAGAAATGAGTATATCAGAGGGACAGCCCACGTAAGATGTTTTGGAGACAAAGTCAGAGAGGCTAGATTGAGATGGTTTGGACATGTACAGAGGAGGGATAGTGAGTATATTGGCAGTAGGATGCTGAGGTTGGAACTACCAGGCAGAAGGCCTCGAGGAAGACCGAAGAAGAGATTTATGGATGTGGTGAAGGAAGACATGAAGGTTGTTGGAGTCAGAAAAGAAGATGCGGAGGACAGGGTGAGGTGGAGGCGGATGATTTGCTGTGGCGACCCCTGAAGGGAGCAGCCGAAAGTAAAAGAAGAAGAAGAAGAAGAAAAGCGCTTCCGCTACTTACCAGAAGCTAGAAAAGCTTCAGGACGTTTGAGTGGAATCAGAGTTTAAATCATATTTAAAAACACTATAAAAGTGAATTCACAATTCAAGCTTCTTGTTCGCGGTGAATTAATGTCCTTGCGACGTATCACCTAACCTATCAAGATCAAGATCAAGATGATGCCATGTGTGCAAATGAGAAAAAGGGGTGTACACATCATCTGCAACCAATCAGCAGGAGGAAAAAACAAAAGCTCTCAGCCATTGCCTAAATTTGAATCACGTGCCAGTCACTTAAAGGGTCCACTGTACCCATTCATACTGCTGGATGAACAGAGCCACACTTGTGGTGAACACCTTGCACAGGGGTCTTGGAACAGTGGGGGTCGAACTTGGACTTGAACACACAACCTCCCGATCATGAGCACAGCACACCAACCATTAAGCCATCCTCCCACCTTTACAGGGGGGACGTTTATTTGTTTATTTTTTAATTATTTTGAAAAGCTAAAAGGTTCACGTTGTCACGTGCAGATCACTTTCCTGATGCCCTGAACGGACTTCAGTCCCAATACATAACAGGCAAGCTATCCATCACATCAACTTACAAATAAAGACTTACAGATAAAATATACTCTTCTTGAAAGTTTGAAGAAATATTACATACCCCAAATTTATATCAATACGCCGCAAATCGTTTTCCTTCCAAACTCTCAGATCCAGGATTCGTGCTTTTTCACAAACATGCCGCAACTACGTGTCTATTTTTCCTCTCATTCTTTTCCTTTTCTTCTTTTTCTTCCTCCTCTGCTTCTTCTTCCCTTTTGTTTTCTGACAGTTGTTTGATGCATTACCGCCACCAAGTGGTATGGAGTGTGAATCATAATTTATTTTATTTGGAGGATGTATAATTTATTTGGAGTAGTATAATTTATTATATGGAGTATTTATTAACGTCCCTCAGTTGGAACGATGCATTACTTTCGTTTTATTTTATCGAAGAACAATGTATACAATATATGTACAAACACTCTCATTAACACTATCACAAGATCCAAGTCTGTAAACTTGAAGAAAAATGGCAGAGAATCAACTAAAAAGGAACAAATAAACAAACAAACAAAAAACCCGAGGGAAAAAGAAAAAAAAAAAATATATATATATATATATATCACGACAAGTAACTAATGAGCACTAATATGTCTTAAACAAACAAAACACAAAAGAGCACATATGAGTAAGGCAATGTAAATTAAAAAAGCTGGGTATCACAAACACAAGAGGATCTTCTGAGGATTCAGTGGTTTATTCGTGGCAAAGTTACTGATTAAAATATTCAAAAGACTGAGTGCTACCTTTCCACCAGCAAGAATGGATGTGTCATTCACCTAAAATAATAATAAAAAGATTAATGGTATCAGATGTTCAAACTGTCTTCTTGTCTTCATGTCCTTTCGGCTTTTCCCTTCAGGGGTCGCCACAGCGAATCATCTACCTCCATTTCACCCTATCCTCTGCATCTTTTTCTCTTACACCAACTGCCTTCATGTCCTCCTTCACCACATCCATGAATTGTCTCTTTGGTCTTCCTCTAGGCCTTCTGCCTGGTAGTTCCAACCTCAACATCCTACTACCAATATACTCATATCCTTCCTCTGTACATGTCCAAACCATCTTAATCTAGCCTCTCTGACTTTGTCTCCAAAACATCTTACATGTGCTGTCCCTCTGATGTGCTTATTCCTAATCCTATCCATCCATACATTTTCCTCTCCGTCCTTAATCACTCGAACTTGCTGCACATCCTTCCCATCTCTATTTCTCTGCTGTGCCAAACTGTATAAATCATTTTCTCCCTCCTTACTTTCCAACCGAGCATACAAGTCATTATACACCCTCTGTTTGGCCTTTGACACCGCTACCTTCGCTTTACGCTGTGTCTCTCTGTACTCCTGTTTACTCTCTTCGGTCCTCTCCATGTCCCGCTTCTTCTTAGCTAACCTCTTCTTTTGTACATACTCCTGCACTTCCTCATTCCACCACCAAGTTCCTGGTCCTCAACAGTCACCCCTTCTACTCTTTTTTTTTTCTCTCTCATATTTTCCTCATTCATCAGCTCTTCAAAGTACTCTTTCCATCTTCCCAGCACATTTTCCTCTACGTCCTTAATCACTCTAACTTGCTGCACGTCTTTCCCATCTCTATTTCTCTGCTGTGCGAACCTGTATAAATCATTTTCTCCCTCCTTACTGTCCAACCTATCATACAAGTCATCATATGCCCTCTGTTTGGCCTTTGACACCGCTACCTTCGCCTTACGCTGTGTCTCCCTGTACTCCTGTTTGCTCTTTTCGGTCCTCTCTGTGTCCCACTTCTTCTTAGCTAACCTCTTCTTTTGTACACACTCCTGCACTTCCTCATTCCACCACCAAGTTTCCTTATCTACGTTCCTTCCAGAGGACACACCAAGTACTCTCCTCCCGGTCTCCCTGATCACATTGGCTGTGGTTGTCCAGTCATCTGGAAGCACTTCCTGACCACTCAAAGCCTGTTTCAACTCCTCCTTGAAGACAACACCACACTCTTCCTTTTTAGCTTCCATCACTTTGTGTTCTGCTCTGCTTTTGCCTTTTCACCTTTCTCACAATCAGTGTCATCCTGCACACCACCATCCTATGCTGTTTGGCAACACTCTCACCCACTACTACTTTGCAGTCACTGACTTCCTTCAAATTACATCGCCTACACAAGATGTAGTCTACCTGTGTGCTCTTACCTCCGCTTTCATAAGTCACCCTATGCTCCTGTTTCTTCTTGAAGAAAGTATTCACCACAGCCATTTCCATCCTTTTTGCAAAATCGATCAACATCTGTCCTTCTGTGTTCCTGTCCTGGATACCAAACCTACCCATCACTTCCTCATCCCCTCTGTTGCCTGCACCAACATGTCCATTGAAGTCTGCCCCAATGACCACTCTTTCACATCTGGGGGTACTCTGCATCACTTCATCTAACTCACTCCAGAATCTCTCCTTCTCTTCTAGCTTACATCCTGCCTGTGGGGCATAAGCACTAACAACATTGACCATCACGCCTTCAATTTCTAACTTGAGACTCATCACTCTGTCTGACACTCTTTTCACTTCTAGAACATTCCTGACAAACCCCTCCTTCAAGATGACTCCTACTCCATTTCTCTTCCCATCCACACCATGATAAAACAGCTTAAACCCTGCTCCTAAGCTTCTAGCCTTGCTACCTTTCCACCTGGTCTCCTGAACACACAGTATGTCCACCTTCCTCCTCTGCATCATGTCAGCCAGCTCCCTGTCTTTTCCTTGCATAGTTCCAACATTCAAAGTCCCTACTTTCAGTCCTCGGCTCACGCATTTCCTCTTCTCTCTCTGCCTATGGACACGCCTCCCGCCTCTCCTTCTTCGACGTCTTCGACCAACAGTAGTCCAATTTCCATCAGCACCCTGTTGGTTGAAAGCACTGATGGCGGTCGTTGTTAACCCGGGTCTCGACTGATCCGGTATGAACTTTGTTTTGACCATTTGCATTTTTAATGTGGCAGAAGTTTTACGCTGGATGCCCTTCCTGTCGCAACCCTCTGCATTTATCCGGGCTTGGGACCGATATAAGGGGGAGAGACACTGGTTTGTGCCCTTCCTTCACGGCTGCATTGGAATCAGAGCTTAAATAAGAATTAAAAACACTAAAAAAAATTTAATTCACAATTCAAGCAATCATGTTGATGACATGTGCGCGAATGAGGAAAAAGGAGCGGACACATCATCTGCAACCAATCAGCAGGAGGAAGAAACGTGCCAGTTACTTCTGAGTTTGTAGCCAATTCGTGAGAATGCGGGGGAAGGGGGCGAGCGCAAAACAGAGAATGGTCAGGGGCCAACTGTGGGTGAACAGAGCCACACTTGTTGTTAAGAACTTGCCCAGGGGTCTAGGCACAGTGGGGGTCGAACTGGGATTTGAACACACAACCTCCCGATCTCTAACCACCCTAACTACTACACCATCCTCCCACCTTTACAGGGGGGGAAGTTTATTTATTTATTTTTTAATCATTTTGAAAAGTTAAAAGGTTTACATTGTCACGTGCAGATCACTTTCCTGATTACCCTGAACGGACTTCAGTCCCAATACATGACAGGCAAGGTTCAGGCCTTTTGAATGTAATCAGAGCTTAAATAATAATTAAAAAACACTACAAAAACTGAATTCACAATTCAAGCAATCACGTTGATGAAATGTGCGTGAATGAGAAGGGGCGTACATATCATCTGCAACCAATCAGTAGGAGGAAGAAACAAAAGCTCTCAGCCACTGGCTAAATTTGAATCATGTGGCAGTTACTGTACTTATGGGTTTGTCACCAATCCACGAGTATGCGGGGGGGTTCTACAAAAACAGAGAATGGTCAAGAGCCTACTTCTTCTTCTTTTTCTTTCGGCTGTTCCCTTCAGGGGTCGCCACAGCAAATGATCTGCCTCCATCTCTCCCTATCCTCTGCATCTTCTACTCTTACTCCAACGACATTCATGTCCGCCTTCACCACATCCATAAATCTTCTCTTTGGTCTTCCTCTGGGCCTTCTGCCTGGTAGTTCCATCCTCAGCATCCTACTACCAATATACTCACTATCCCTCCTCTGTACATGTCCAAACCATCTCAATCTAGCCTCTCTGACTTTGTCTCCAAAACATCTAACATGTGCGGTCCCTCTGATTTACTCGTTTCTGATCCTATCCATCCTCGTTACTCCCAAAGAGAACCTCAACATTTTCATCTCTGCTACCTCCAACTCTGACTCCTGTCTTTTCCCCAGGGCCACTGTCTCTAAACCATACAACATCGCTGGCCTCATCACCATCTTGGACACTTTTCCCTTCATTCTTGCCGATACTCTCCTATCACACATCACACCGGACACTTTTCTCCATCCATTCGAACCTGCCTGCACGCGCTTCTTCTCCTCTTGGTCAAGAGCCTACTGTCCCCATTTATATTCACATCCTCGTGGTGGTGCTGCTCATCGGCGACGCACGTCGTAAACTGTGCCCATGTCAATTTGTCTGTTTGTGTGTGCATTTATGTCATTTGATGACTTTTTCCCATCCCAACGAGCAACTAAGATGTCTTTTAAGATATTGCTAGAACTGTGCTTTTTTGACACTTCAGTTGATATTTCAACACTTCACGTGCGCGAGTTTACAATGGACTGCCACGGACACCAAGCCCGACGTGAGTCCGCCACTACGACTGGACAGAACTGCTGAATGGTGGTGTAGTGGTTAGCACATCCGCCTTACAGCAAGAAGGTCCTGGGTTTTATTCCGAACTCCGGTGTTTCTGTGTGAAGTTTGCATGTTCTCCCTGTGCTTGCATAGATTTCCTCTAGGCACTCCAGATTCCTCCCAAAGTCCAAAAACATGCACAGTAAGTTAATTGACTGTTCATTTTCACCAGTAGTTGTGAATGGTTGAGTGAATGTTGGCCCTGTGATGGCCTAGCGAACTATCCAGGGTTACCTTGCCATCACCCGGAGTTGGCTGAGATGGGCACCTGCCTTCCCATGACCTTAATTAGGATGAAGTGGTTCAGAAAAAAATGAATGGATGGATGTATATATAATAAAGATGAGAAATAGACACAATATCCAGCATGAGGTTGGAATCTGTGAAGTTAAGAGATAAATGCAACAGGCTTATAAAATCTCTTTCCAACAGATTGAAAGGGCAGCTCGACATGTTGTCAAATTTGTGATGGAAATTAATGCTTGAGTCAGAGGGACAGGTCAACAAGAGGGGAGGAGTATAGATACAACTGAAACCCCACCTATTCCCACAGAGCGAATACTTCTGCCAGCAACAGGCCCCTCGAATTCGTGCCCCAATGAAGGGATAGGGGCCCCAGTGTCCACCAGAAATGGGTAGACTGATTCTCCTATACACCGTTCAATAAAGGGTGCAGGGATCCCTCACTACTTCGCACTTCAAATCATGCGGCTTCAGTGCATCACGGTTTAAAAAATAAAAAATATTCATTGAATTAAAAAATAAGGAAATTCAGGGAGGATAGGGGAAAAGTTAAGGAAAATGCCACAAAAACAAGGCCAATTATGAAAAAAAAAACCCTTAACAAAACCAAACAAAAAACAATCCAAAATCTCCCATCAAAACTACTTACATTGTTGCATCTGAGTGTGCGCACACGCATCTGCGTGCATGCATGTGTCTGTATGTGTGTGTATTTATATTTTATTTACATCTTATGCATTATTTTAAAATATTTAATTGTTATTATAAGCATTTATATCATTGAATATGTATTTATTGTGGTGGTCTAGTGGTATAGGGCGCTGGATCGCTGATCCAAAGGTTGGGGGTTCGAGTCCCACTCTCCACAAGGTTGTCACTGTCCCCCCCAGTGCAGCTAACTGGGTTATCAAAGGCGGGCCATGTCTCTCACTGTCTATGGTGAGAGGTTGATGTAAAAGAACCATTGCTGACTTTCGTAAAGCGTAGGCTGCAAAGTCGTCATCGTGTTTCTGTCCCTTGCTAAAAGGGTTGTGACAGGAAGGGCATCCGACGTAAAAACCTCTGCCAAATCAAACGTGCGAATCAGATGATGCGGTGTGGCGACTCCCGAGAAAAGGGAAAAAGCCGAAAGGAAGACAGACAGACATATACACATATACATGTGTGTATACGTCAGTCGAGGGTAGGGGTGATCCTACTTCGCGGATTTCGATGGTCGCGTGGGGATCTCAGTCTCAATTAACTGCAGAAACTGAAGGATCCCTGTAAATCAATAGTCTGTGGTGACTCAAAAGTGCAATGCAACATAGAGGGGTTAGGGCTCTGTGGGCAACCCTGTTGGTTATACATCCCTATCTGCATTCCTGACAAGGAATTAGGCATTTGGGAGTTAGGTGAAGGGGGAAGAGATGGAGGAGGGAAGACGCACCAGTGGTGGTTTTCTATCCGCTCTTTTCTTTCTACATTCTTTCGCCCAATGTCCTTCTTTTCCACAATAATAACATGCTCCGGGGCAGCAGGGACTTGGATTACCACTTTGGGCTACACCTGCCCTTTGGATTCCGATAATTTTCCATCCCTTCTGCTACTGAGAGACACACACACTTTAACTACTTTCTAAAATACCACCGCCTTCCATAGTTCTCACTTTCTCCCCAAAAAGTCTTAACGGTCATGTTATTGCGATCAGACAACTGATGTCTCAAGGTTTTCTGGACCTCTGGACGACATTTATGCAGAAAGGTGGTCGTGGTAGTGAACGTAGGTTAGGTGCATTCACATCTCACTCCATTTCTCTCAACAGAGTCCAAGACTCCTGGAAACGGGTGTAGAATTCAGTAGTAGTCTCACCCTTTTCCTGTTTACGGTTAGTGACTTGAGAAAGTCTCTGATAGCCTGTTGAAGAGCAAGCAGATACCTAGTGAGCTGCTCCTTTACTTTTTTCATGGTTTTATCAGAATCCCTCTAATAAAACATACTCAGTCTTCTTCCTTTTTGTCTCTCTTGTCCCCTGTCTGTGGTTTGCTCAGTTTTAATTTCTACCCATTCATCATTTTCTGGTCTTCAGCATTAAACCTCACACAAAATTGCAGCCTCGCCGTCCCAGTCCCCAAAACAGCATGTAAAATAAAATGGTAATCGGCATCCACAAGCTGACTGTGGCATGAAGTCTGAATTAACATCTCAACAAAGTTCAAAGGCTTACTAGATGAGGGAAGCATCTTAATGATGTCCTTTAGTGCGCTCACCGAAGGGACGTCAATCTTAGGGCCCCTGGGGCCCATAGCCCAAGCAAAAGCATTGATCAGGGATGGAGAATCAGGACGAGAGCCTGCATCTAGAACACATCAATGGGGTCATCCAAATCATCCTGTAGACACCCACCACAGTCTCCTCAGACTCATTGTGCGCAGTGGATCTACTGCAGTGTGACTTTGTCCTTACAGTGGAGCACCTCTTAACCGGATTTTTTTACCACGCCCTTGATGGTGTCACTCTGGGGTTAAGCACATCTTTGGGTGTGGGAGCAGGTACAGAGGGACAATTTACAAACGAATTGGTCTTAGACAATTAGGGGTACAATCCCTCAGTGGGGGTGCTGAGGGTTGTTTTCCACAATGATAAGGCAAAGGTCGAGCATTTGCAGACACTGATAATTTAGGCTTCGTTTCAAAATTCACTTTTGCAATGAATTTACATTATTTCTAGGAATTGTTAATTCCACTACACTTGTCCCATATTGGTTTAATTTATATCCAAACTAAATAACCTTCAGACATATAATTATAATCCCAGTGTGGGTCGCACAGACCCTCATAGATTTGGTTATAGACTGAAGTTAAATTGTCAGGTTTGAAAGTCCCCATTCAAGGAAAGGTTAAAAGTTGGGGTTGGGATTCAGTCCAACCAGCCACATCATCCGACCATAGTGTGGTACAAAACATCAATCCACATCTATTCATCCAATATTTCCTCAGGATGACTATTATGATATTTTGCAGTTAAACCTTCCATAATTTATTACAAACCAGTCCACAAGCCAGAAAGAGAGCAAGAGGAACAGAGATACTGAGAGAAATTTCCTTTGCTTCAAGGTACTGAGCCGAGAGAAGCTAGCATGCTTTTATAGGTGTAAAAGCTTATTATTGCTTGGACTCTAACCAAAGCTTCTAAAAATTACTGTGGTTTCAAAGATACCATCAAAGAGTGAGACGGCTTCCACTTTAACGATATTACAAGAAATCCAATCAGTAGTACTCTCCTAATTGAAGGTATCTTGGGTGAGCCCCTAAAACTATTAGGATATCCCTTCTCTGTGTCCTCTGTATCTGGCTTTCTTTTTGAGATCTCAGCGATAACTCAAGAAACACAAAGAGTCATGCTCAGAAAAAGTTCTCCGTTTATTGTGAGGCTTCAGAGTATAGACAGTCCAGAAAAACAGAGGTTAATGCTGAATAAGCAGTGAACTATGTGTGCACATTGTCTCAGGATGTAGATAAACTACATTTTAAATCAACCACAAAGACATCAGAGAATAGAGAGGTAATATGTTGTCTGAGAGCTGAATTAAAAACAAGATCAGACTTTACATGTAACCAGTACAATTACAGTCGGCCCTCTACTTACGAAAGCCTCTGAATATGAAAAATCCAGGTTACGAAAAACATTTTCCTAAAACCATTTAAACATTTTATTAACATATTAAACCATTTTATTAACATACTAGTATTTGTTAATTAAACCATTATTAAACATTTTTATTAACGCACATACACACACACACACACACAACACATTCTCTCTCCATCTCTCTCTCTCTGTCCCTCTCTCTCTCACACACACACTTACACACACCAGAATACACATGGCATGCTCCTCTGAATGCGGGTTCCGCCCACACAACAGATTGGAAATCCAAACTCAACTTTAACTTGATTCCTTGAAGGATCGGAAATTCTAAGGGTATCTAAGGGTGCGCGCACGCACGCACGCACGCACGCGCGCACACACACACACGCGCACACACACACACACACACACACACACGCGCACACACACACACACACACACATACACACACTGTCTCTCTCCATCCCTCTCTCTCTCTCACAAACACACACACAAAACTCTGTCTCTATGGTGTGTTTTGCCGAATGTGGACTCCGCACGCACGCAACGGAACAATTCTACTTAAATGTTTAAATGGACAGGATGTTGTATTTAAAGCAGAATTACAGTACCTCGTTGAAAAATCAGAGGTCCTGATTCAATATTAACTTGCTTCCTTGCGAGATCGGAGGTCTTGTTACACGGAGCACTCTGCTCATGCTCCTTCTGCTTCCATATTGTGCCGAAATAATCGCCTCCGGCACTGTATTTCCACTTTAAGGTCGTCTTCTGCTTCAATATCATTCCGATTGTAGAGGGGTTTCGGCAATCACGAAATATAATGCTGCAATGATCTCAAAACAAGCCAACAGTCCTCTTCAACTCTCCTCACGCGTGTGGCGGACAAAAGGTATGGGTACAGTAATGGGAACAGGTCAGCTCCCTTCTGGCCAAAGGGAGGCCAGTGGGGTGGGATGTTAGGAGACAGCCAATGAGAGAGCAACTCACGCATCGTGTGAAATTTTGATTGGCGCGTTTGACTTTTGAATGGTGCTTTTCGTAAGAGGGGGTTGTTTTCGTATACAGAGAACAAAAACTTAGAAAAATGTTTTTCGTAACCCGGAGTTTTCGTACCCAGGGGGTTCGTCAGTAGGGGGCCGACTGTATTAATAAATGCCCCGATTACATCACCTGTTTTTACATTATTTATTGAAAGTAAAATTGCCTATGAAACCAAATTTTATATCCTTTACAAGTTTTGAGCCTGAGCCAAAAATAGCCATCCATATTTTATCATTGCCAGTTGTCACATCCACTATGAGCGGCTAAGCAGCGAGCGAATTACAGTAAGCCCCCGTGCATTTGACGTCCACGGCCCTGAATACTTAAGGATTTTGCTCTCAAAGGCTTTTTTTCATGTTTTTGAATTAGTGCAGTGCTTCTCAATTGTTTTCTGTCACACCCCTGCGACTATGTATGATTATTTGTCTATAAAATTGTTATTAATGCACCACTGCATAACATTGTATCTTTATTAACATTAAAAAAAAACAAAAAAACATTAAAAAAAAAAAAAAAAAAAAAAAAAAAATTAATTCTAGTACAGTATGGCAAAAAAGCATGTTCCCCAGGGTCATACGCCCACCCCTGGCATCACACCACACCCCCCCAAGGAGGGCATGCCCCACTATTTGAGAAGCACTGAATTAGCGGCAGCCCCAGCAAATTATGCATATGGATCATCACAACATCACTGGCACATGATTTAAATTTAGCCAATGGCTGAGAGCTTTTGTTTCTCTCTCCTGCTGATTGGTTGCAGATGATGTGTCCACCTCTTCTTTTTTTTCTCCTTTGCACACATATTATCAACGTGATTGCTTGAATTGCGAATTCAAACTTTGTTTAGTGTGCTTATAATTATTATTTAAACCCTATGATGCCACTCAAATGCCCTGCATCTTCTATAGCTTCTGGTGAGGAGCCTAAATGGTTTATTTATTCATAAATATCATCACAGTACAAAATTTAAAAAAAATTACTTATTCATTATGACACTTTATTGCATTATTACTGTATTAATGAGTAAGACTGTCTATAGAATGTGTTTAACATAACATATTTAAGTGTAGTACTTCGATACGTAGGGTTTGAAAAACGCAGATTTTTGGAATCCACGGGTGGGGGCGGAATGTAACTCCCGTGAATAATGGGGGCTTTCTGTACTCCACAAATTTGCCAGCCAATTTCACTGCAGCTGGATGGCTACCAGGTCTACTCATGTGTGGATACACTTGTGCCTTTGTACCTGAATTTGCCAAGTAAAATTCTTCCCACATTGATAACAGTAATACGGCTTCTCGCCGGTGTGGATACGCTCATGAATTTCAAGACCAAACTTCCCAGCAAAACACTTCCCGCACTGTTCGCAGTAATACGGCTTCTCGCCGGTATGGAGGCGCTCATGCTGTTGGAGATTACCCTTCTGACTAAAACGCTTCCCACAATGTTCACAGTAATACGGCTTTTCTCCTGTGTGGACACGCTCATGCCTTTGAAGATGAACCTGCTGAGTAAAACTCTTCCCACATTGATCACAGTAAAATGGCTTCTCTCCTGTGTGGATCCGTTCATGCTTTGTGAGATTATTCTTCTGACTAAAACTCTTCCCACACTGTTCACAGGTATACGGCTTCTCTCCTGTGTGGACACGCTTATGCGTGTGGAGATTACTCTTCAGACGAAAACTCGTCCCACACTGTTCACAGGTATACGGCTTCTCTCCTGTGTTGACACATTTATGCTGCTGAAGAGTAGACTTCATACTAAAACTCGTCCCACACTCTCCACAGGTATACGGCTTCTCTCCTGTGTGGACACGCTTATGCGCCTGGAAATAACTCTTCACACGAAAACTCTTCCCACACTGTTCACAGGTATACGGCTTCCCTCCTATGTGGACACGCTTATGCTGCTGGAGGTAATCCTTCACACTAAAACTCTTCCCACACTGTTCACAGGTATACGGCTTCTCTCCTGTGTGGATACGGTTATGCTTTTTCAAAACAGTACTCCTAGTAAAACTTTTCTGACACACCAAGCAGGGATACATCTGAAAAACACCACAACGACATGACATGGTTAAATAATGCTGACAAAATATGTACCGTTATCATTACGGAACTGTTACTGGAAATATCAACAATATTGTATTACAGCGTGTCTACAAAAATCACTCACATTCACACTCAATTTAATAATAAGAAGAAAACTACTACTATTTCCACTAGCTACACCACCACCACCAATAATAATAATAATAAGGCACCATATTCAACGTGATAAGCGCCCAGGGAGCTTTAAAAAAAAATTGGAGTGGGTGGGCGCTTATTAAAATGGTTACCAGCGGAGTGGAACAATAAGTGCTTATTACCATCGAGGTGGTATATGAATAATAACAGAACAATAAAAGAGTTTTGCTCATATTTTGTTATTCATTGTGTGGTATCAACCAAATTACTTACAAGAAAGCTGAAAATTAACAGAAAGCAGCATAATTAAAAAAAAAAAAAAAAAAAAAAAAAGACCCTTTAATTTTCCCCTCCCTGAATCGCCACCTTATCGTGGTGGACGGGTTTGGGTGACCTAATGATCCTAGGAGCGATGTTGTAGGGGGCATAATGCTGGTAGGGTCACCCAAGGCAAACAGGTAATGGGTGAAGGTCCAGACGAAGTGCGATTCAGACGACCCCCTATGACATCTCAGAGGAAACAATGGAAGCAGTCTCCCTTGCCCGGACGCGGGTCACTGGGATTCCCTCCTGGAGCCAGGCCCGGGGGAGCAGCTCGAAGGCAAGAGCTTGGTGGTCGGGCTTCTGCTCATGGAGCCTGGCCGGGCCTAGCCCGAAAAGGAGACATGGGTCCGCCCTCCCATGGACCCACCACCTGTGGGAGGAGTTTTAGGGGTCGGGTGCAGTGAGCGTTGGGTGGCAGCCGAAGGCATGGGTTCTGTCGGACCGATCCTCAGCTACTTACTCTGACCCTCGGGACATGGAATGTTACCTCTCTGGCGGGGAAGGAGCCTGATTAGGTGCGTGAGGTGGAGAGATACCGACTAGATATAGGTCATATAGACATAGGTCACATAGTTGGACTCACCTCAACGCATAGCTTGGGCTCTGGAACCATCCATCTCCAGAGAGGCTGGACCTTATTCTATTCTGGAGTTGATCATGGGGAAAGGCGACGAGTTGGTGTGGGTATTCTTGTTGCCCCCCCGTCTCAGTGCCCAAATGTTGGGGTTCTCCCTGGTTGACGAAAGGGTAGCTTCCCTCTGTCTTCGGGCGGGGGGACAGGTCCTGACTGTTATTTGTGCTTATGCACCAAATGACAGTTCAGAGTACCCACCCTTTTTGGAGTCTTTGGAGGGGGTGTTGGAAAACGCTCCCTCAGGAGACTCACTCGTTGTCTTGGGAGACTTCAACGCCCATGTGGACAACGATAGTGTGACCTGGAAGGGTGTGAGCGGTAGGTACAGCCTCTCCAATCCGAGCCCAAATGGTGTTTCGTTGTTGGACTTCTGTGCTCGTCACAGTTTGTCTACCACAAACACCATGTTCGAACACAAGTGTGCCCATAAGTGCACTTTGCACCAGGACACCATAGGTCGCAATTCGATGACTGACTTTGTAGTCATGTCATCGGACTTGCGACCATATGTTCTGGACACTCGGGTGAAGACAGGAGCTGAGCTGTCTACCGATCACTACCTGGTGGTGAGTTGGTTTCAGTGGTGGGGGAGGTTGCCTTCCAGACCAAGCGTGTAATCAGGTTCTGCTTGAATTGTTTGGCGGAGTCCCCTGTCCGAGAGGCCTTTAACTACCACCTCGGGCAGAGATACAACCACGTCCTGGAGGAGGCGGGGGACATGGAATCCGAATGGGCCATGTTTCGTGCCTCCATTGCTGAGGCGGCAGCCCATAGCTGTGTCCAGAAGGTCGTCGGTGCTTGTCGTGGCGGTAATCCCCGAATCCGGTGGTGGACACCTGCAGTGAAGGGGGCCGTCCAGCTGAAGAAGGAGGCCTATCAGGTTTTATTAGCCTGTGGGACTCCTGAGGCAGCAAACAGGTACCGGCAGGCCAAATGTGCTACAGCGGAGGCTGTCGCAGATGCAAAATCTCGGGCGTGGGAGGAGTTCGGTGCAGGCCTGGAGAGTGATTATCGGTTGGCCTCAAAAAGGTTCTGGACCGCCATCCGATGCCTTAGGAGGGGGAAACAGTTCTTCACAAACACTGTTTACAGTGGAGGTGGGGAGCTGCTTACCTCGACTGGGGATGTCGTCGAGAGGTGGAGGGAATACTTGGAGCACCTCCTCAATCCCACCAACACGCCCTCCGTGGAAGAGGAAGACCCTGGGGGTTCGGGTGGGGGTCCGCCCATCACTGGAGTGGAAGTCACTGAGGTTGTCAAAAAGCTCCTCAATGGTCGAGCTCCGGGGTTGTACGAGTTTTGATCGGAATATCTCAGGGCTCTGGATGCTGTAGGACTGTCTTGGTTGACACGTCTCTGCAACATCGCGTGCTCATCGGGGGCTGTACCTCTGGATTGGCAAACTGGGGTGGTGGTCCCGATTTTTAAGAAGGGGGACCGGAGGGTGTGTTCCAATTATCGGGGAATTACACTCCTCATCCGACCTGGGAAAGTCTCTGCAGGGGTACTAGAGAGGAGGAGCCGACTGATAGTCGAACCTCGGATTCAGGAGGAGCAATTTGGTTTTCATCCTGGCCGTAGCACTCTTGACCAACTCTATACGCTCCACTGGATTCTGGAAGGGGCATGGGAGTTTGCCCAGTCTGTCCACATGTGCTTTGTGGATTTGGAGAAGGCTTTCGACTGTGTCCCTCAAATGATCTTGTGGGGAGTGCTCCGAGAGTACGGCGTTCCGGACCCGTTGCTACGAGCCATTTGGTCGCTGTATCACCGGAGCCAGAGTTTGATCCATATTGGCAACAACAGGTCGAATTTGTTTCCAGTGGGAGTTGGCGTCCGCCAGGGCTGTCCTTTGTCACCGATTCTGTTCATAATTTTTATGAACAGAATTTCTAGGTGCAGTCGAGGCGTTGAGGGGTTCTGGTTTGGTGGCCATCGGATCTCGTCTCTGCTTTTTGCTTATGATGTTGTCCTTTTGGCTTCATCAAGTCGGGACCTCCAGCTCTCATTGGAGCGATTTGCAGCCGAGTGCGAAGCAGCCGGGATGAGGATCGGTATCTCCAAGTCTGAGGCCATGGTTCTCAGTCGGATATGGGTGGAATGCACCCTCCGGGTCGGGAATGAGGTCCTGCCCCAAGTGGAGGAGTTTAAGTATCTTGGGGTCTTGTTCACGAGTGAGGAAAGGATGGAGCGAGAGATTGACAGACAGATCGCTGAAGCCTCTGCTGTTAAGCAGAGCCTGTACCGGTCCGTCCTGGTGAAGAAGGAGCTGAGCGGCAAGGCGACGCTCTCAATTTACCAGTCGATCTATGTTCCAACTCTCACCTATGGTCTCAGATAATTTTTTGCTTTGGGTAATGATCGAAAGAACAAGATCACGGATACAAGTGGCTGAAATGAGCTTTCTTCGCTGGGTGGCAGGGTTCTCCCTTAGAGATGAAGTCAGAAGCTCCGCCATCTGGGGAGAGCTCAGAGTCGATCCGCTGCTTCTCTGCATTGAGAGGGGCCAGTTGAGATGGCTCGGGCATCTGGTCAGAATACCTCCCGGACGCCTCCCTGGTGTGGTGTTTTGGTCATGTCCAACCAGGAAGAGACCCCGGGGTCGACCTAGAACACGCTGGAGGGACGATGTCTCTCGGCTTCTCTGGGACCGCCTCGGTGTCGTCCCCCCCCCGGGAGAGTTGGAGGAAGTGGCTGGGGAGACGGACGTCTGGACCTCTTTGCTTAGGTTGCCGCCCCCGTGACCCGACCCTGGACTTAGCGGAGGAAGATGATGATGATGATGATCATTTTCCCTCCTGGTGCTGTTCCTTTAAATATTTTCCCCGATGTAAAATCGAGCCAATTTACACGAATGTCAACTTTAGCACATGGCACGTTGAAAAGCAAATGGCCAAGAACGTGCTTAAATGTATGAAGTTAGTGAGCAGGAGAATCGGGTAAAAATACTCGTCATCACTTTATGATAAGTCCATATCTGGCTCATTGCTTCATTCATTCAGAGAATCCCATAGTTTTGCTGTAGCAGTTGCTAATGGTTCATCTTGTCGGACATTTACCAAGAGAACTCAGCAAAATATTTTCCTGTTTTTTAAAGCACGGCGGAACGATCAAATGTGTTGTTACTGATGAGCATTATAGACATTCCCTAGTGGCAGGGAGTTTTGAAATACTGTGTAAACTGACTTTTACAGCCAGTGAACGCCTCATTTTACCATTACAGAGACTGATCGAATAAAATTGGTAAGTTTGATCTACCATTTTGCTCCCAGTACACATGTGCGGTTATTAGACATGATTAAAAAAAAAAAAAAAAAACACTGTGTGTGTGTGTGTGTGTGTGTGTGTGTGTGTGCGTGTCACTTATTGGAGCAGGACGCATATTACGTCGAATACGGTAATTTGTTTTTTTCATTCCTGAAGTCCACAGACAAGCAACCAGCAGAACTAAGTTTTTCCTTTTTAATTTGATTAAAACAATATTGGAATGTTATATAAATATTTATTGTAGTATACAAGTGCAAAGCACACAATGAACAATATTGAATCATTAAATCAAAAAATTTGCAAACCTATTCTAAAAATGTGGACATTTCCCCATGACTGCTTAATGCGGCCTTAATTACACTAGAAATCACACTTGAAGTAATACCAGAATATGGAAATTAAAAGCGTGGGGATGTGGTGGTGGTTTTTTACCATATGAAACAAGTATTGGATGCAAGTATGCCAACATTCATCAAAATTCTTCCAAGATGCATGGGGAATAGTTAAGATGAGGACAGAGAATGGGACGACCCGAATAATAATGCGATGGTACCAGGAAGCTACCACCAGTGCTACAACATCAAAGGTGCCCTTCTCAGATATATGGCGGATATGTGGAGGAATGAGGCTGAGAAAGTCATGCCCGGTTTCATGATCAGCACAAGGGTCATGATAACTGAAGAGCGAATGCTTCAGTAATGTTTCACTCAAAATGTTCAATCGATTGAAAACTATACACACTACAACCAGAAAAGGTTCATTAAGTAAGAAAACAAAGCACTGTGTGCTTTAGTGGCACAAGTGACAACTACATCACCACGACATTGTCAAACAGGAAAGCGTTGGCTTGCTTAATGGCAAAAAAGGGGTACATGTGTACCTTTTATGAAAACACTGCTGTACTTGCCTTCCAAGTAACACGACCCAAGGAGCTTCCTTTGATCTGGCAACGGAGAAGTTCAGAAGCCTAGGACAAGAGGTAAAACAAAATTTAGGATTTCTAAAGTTCTCTATCAAATAGTGCAACCTTTTTCGCAGTTAGGAAGCATGGTTAGTAAAAATAGCTATCAATGTAGAAATAGTACTTCCACTAACACACATTTCAATGCGCTGTCTGCCCCCCACCCCCACCCCGTGAGAGGACTATGTACAACTAGTTCTCACTTAATGACGGGGTTACATTCTGTCGACCTCGTCAAGCAAACCCAGCTTTAGTAGACATTTTGCTTGGTTTGTATTTGTACAGTAGGCTACTGTATTACATACGTATAGGCCATTGATAATGTACTGTACTTCTTTACCTTTTCTCTTTCTTTACTTTCTATTGGCTTTTTTAAGAATGTGTAAACTTTTAAGAATACATTTAATTTTTAATTTGTATCTTTCATTTAGCTTTTGCGTGTCTACAAGCACATCAACAAAAGTTAGGCTAGCCTACGTTGCGGGAGAGATAAACTGGTTATAAGCGTGGTAGACTTCCAACTCAGTACTGAGTGAGTGTGTGCATGCATGTGTGTGTGAGTAGCGAGGCGGGATGGGAGATGCTGCTGGCACTGATTATGCACGAACATACACATACACTCACAACTCAGCTGCTTTGGTTCTGCTGTGACTCATTAAGAGTAAAAGTATATTTCTGATCATTTTTCACAATTTTTAACAGGCCGTCTTAACTCCGAGTCATCGTTAACCGAGTCCGTCATTAAGTGAGGACTACTTGTATTAAGGTGACATTGTGCCCCCAGAGGAGTAAAGTGAAGTGCAATGGGACTACTGTCAGAGGGAGGCAACATGGGAAAGTAGCAGGTTTTTAAAATGAATTTGTATACAGACGCTCTCCGACTAACGTTTTTAATTGGTTCCGGACGGCCGACATAATTTGAAAGTGAACGTAAGTTGTTACAGTGACGTATGACGTTCATACTGTACTATACATCCATAAATACCATTACCGTATCTTATAAAACACCCCTAAATCAATTATTATAAACATAACATTGTAAAATAATATCAAATATATCAAATAATACCAACATTAATTTCAAATAGGTCACTTATTTATACTGAGTCACTTGACATGAAGCTTAAAACAGTCAATCAACACTTACAATATGTAAAGCGCTCAATACCGAAAGTCGTATACTTGCAAAAGTAGTGTACTTGCTGTGGGTTATACAGACTTTCGGTCTTTCAAGTGCACAAGGGTGCCGTTGAATTCGTTTAGAATACAGCCTGCACTGATGTAAATCCCAGCAAAGCAGAGAGTGCTTTCTTTTATGTAAGTAAGTAAACTTGATTCAAGAGATGCATACAAAGAACAAGTACAAATCCTAATGAATATTAATATAAAAATAAGTAGACACTCTTAGCATTCTGCTAAAAGATAATGAATATCTGTAATTGTTCTGTAATTTGTGGATTCGTGTTTTCATTTTACAACTCTCTTTGCTGAACCGAGTATGCATGGTAGATTGTGCCGATCTGAGCAGATGGTTAATTCATCTCTGTGTATGAGACTTGCACCCATGCTATTAGGCTTACGCTTCTGACCAACCATATTTGCTTAGGGTTACAAAAGTCTGTAAAACAGTGTAAGCACAAAGATCACAGAGACGACGTCTTCACACAAGGGTAACACGCTATAGAACATATATACACACTATATATATATATATATATATATATATATATATATAAACATATTCTAGTATATACACTCAGTCTGTAGTTTGTAAACAATGAATGCAGCGTCATTGCGTCATTCCGTCAGCATACTACGTAGGTACGTCTAAACTCAAAATTTGATTTTTTTTTTTTTGGAAAAAAAAAAAAAACCCATAAAATCGAAAAAACGTAAAACGGATGAACGTAAGTCAGGGAGCGTCTGTATTCAGGTAATAGCAGGTAAAATTATCAAAGGGGGGGAAAAAGGGACAAAAATTAAACACTACATGAGGCTGAACAAGATGATTCTTGCACAGGAAGGTATCATATTGTTAGATAATGTTTGGACCTGTACAGAGGAGGGATAGTGAGTATATTGGTAGTAGGATGCTGAGGTTGGAACTACTAGGCAGAAGGCCTAAAGCAAGACCAAAGAAAAGATTTACGGATGTGGTGAAGGAGGACATGAAGGTAGTTGGTGTACAAGAAGATGCAGAGGACAGGGTGAGATGAAAGCAGATGATTTGCTGTGGTGACCCCTGAAGGGAACAGCCGGGAAAAAAAAAGATTATACATATTGTATTTCATTATTTCATATCACTTTAATTATGCACCATCATGATCATCATCATCATCTGCCATCAACAGTGTAAGCATTGAGGTCCAGGCATTCCTTTCCCCAGCCATTTCCTCAAGCTCTTCTGGGGGGATTTATTGACACCCTTATGTTCAAACATGGTGTTTGTGTTGGGCACAGAAATCCATTAACAAAACACTTTGAGTTTAGATTGGAGAATCAATACCTAGCAATTACACCCTTCCAGGTTATACGATTAATGCCCACATAGGAATTGCAGTCTTCCAAGACAATGAGAGAGACCCTTGATGGGGGGGTATTCTCTAACACACCACTTAAGTACAGTCGGCCCCCGACTTACGAAACCCCCTGGGTACGAAAATCCAGGGTTACGAAAAACATTTTCCTAAGTTTTCGTCCCTGGGATACGAAAACAACCTCCTCTTATGAAAAGCGCCATTCAAAATTCAAATGCGCCAATCAAAATTTCACACGATGCTTGAGTTGCTCTCTCATTGGCTGTCTCCCAACATCCCGCCCCGCTGGCCTCCCACTGGCTAGAAGGGATGACGCAGCTGAACCTTACTCAAACTTCCTGTAGTCACACACATGAAGGAGAGTTGACTGTTGGCTTGTTTTGAGATTGGTCATGCAGCGTTATACAGTATTTCGTTATTGCCGAAACCCCTCTACAATCGGGACGATATTGAACCAAAATGAGACCTTAAAGCAGAAATACAGTCAGGACCTCTGATCTTTCAAACAGGTATTGTAATTCCACTTTAAATAAAACATCCCGTCTATGTGTGTGTGAGCGAGAGAGAGAAAGTGTGTGCGCGCGTGCGTGTGTGTGTGAGAGAGATAGAGAGAGAGAAAGAAGGAGGCTTAATTCTTTTGTTTTTAGTTTATTTTTTTAAGTTGTTTAATTCAGTAAATGTTTAATAAATGTGGCACATGTGAGCTCATCTGGAATTCCGATCCCTCCAGGAATCAAGTTAAAGTTGAGTTTGGACCTCCGATCAAGCGGGGAATGCGCTTTGAATTCCTCGTCTTGTGGGCATGGCCCGCAGTGCCACAATAAACATTTAATGTATCGACAATACACATTTAATATGTACTGGATTGTGTGTCTGTGTATGTGTTTAATAATGGTTTAATTAATAAATATGTTCATAAAATGGTTTAATAAATAATTTTCTTTTACTTTTAACACATATTTCACACAAAATTGGTGTACTTCTATAATTCTGAAAGGGTTTATGGGGTAGTCTTGGGAGCCCTGGAACGAATCAGGTGTTTAACATGTAAAATGTGACCCCTACTTACAAAACTCCCATGTTACAAAAACCGCGCTGGAACGGATTAAATAGGGGGCTGACTGTATAAAAAAACAAAAAAACAAAAAGTGTGTGTGTGCATGCATGTAAGTGTATGTGTCAGTTTATCATCATGAATATGATTAAATATGACATGAACATACAGTTTCTCCAAGTATTTTTGTTTAAAAGTCATGAATTATGTGTTAGCTCTGCTTACAAATGTCTTGTTTGTCATGATATGACATCAAAATCCGTGAAGTCGGATCACCCCCCCCCACTGACATACATACATGTATCTGTGTATATAATATCAATCAATACATATTCAATTCATATAAATGCTTATAAAGCAATTAAACATGAAAAATAATGCATAAGATGTAAATCAAATATAAACACACACACGCAGGTGAGCGCGCACAAACTCAGATGCGCACCTCACAACAATGTAACTGATTTTGATGAGAGATTTTGAGTTGTTTTTTTGTTTTGTCTTTGTTTAGGTTTTTTTTTGTTTTTATTCAGAATTACCCTTGTCTTGTTTTTGTGGCGTTTCCTTAACTTTTTTGCTTAATAAGGTAAGTCTGTTGGGTTTTTACACCCGAGCCTTGTGGCTCATCAGGCCGGTGCTTAGCCCCGGTTTCCGTAGCGTGAAGCGACGAGGAGTTCAACTCCCCCCTGGATGGGACGATACCCCTTCCCAGTATATTTTTACTGGTACCCATTTATACTGCTGGGTGAACAGAGACACACTTGTGGTTGAGACCTTGCCCAGGGGTCTTAGCACAGTGAGGGTCTCAGTGGGATTTGAACTCACAACCTCCCGATCATGAGCACAGCACCCTAACCACTACGCCACCAGCCCCACTTTTTTGCCCATTCTTCCTTAATTTCCTTATTTTTAATTTGATTAATATTTATTTAATTTTTTGTGAAAAAACCGCGATGCACTGAAGCCGCATGAATGGAAGTGCGAAGTAGCGAGGGATCCCTGTATTTGTCATTCAAGAGTCTTCAAAAAGTGCTTGAATTTTATCATGCCTTGGCTGTACAACCCTGTTAATGAATAAAGCGCTTAGGCTCCTTACCAGAAGCTAGAGAAGCTTCAGGACGTTTCAGTGAAATCAGAGTTTAAATAATATTTAAAAACACTAAAAAAGTGAATTCGCAATTCAAGCAATCACGTTGATGACGTGCGCAAATGAGAAAAAGGGGCATACACATCATCTGCAACCAATCAGCAGGAGGAAAAAACAAAAGCTCTCAGCCCAGCACACTCATGAGCTGCCAGCAACCGGCGATTTTGCTGCTGAGAATAGCCCTGCTGCCGTCTACTCTGAAAGGTTTTTTAAAAAATAAATTTGAAAGATTTTTTATTTTTAGGATTGTACAGTTTTATTTATATTCATATTAACAGATAACTTGAGATAAGTGATTATAATTGTTGTTTTAGACAGAGAACAACGTACATGCCTGCTAAGCGCTTGTGTACTTGGTACACATGGGTGACCCGGTTTTGTTTTCGAGGCAGGGCTCGATTTGCATTTCTGTGTATTTCTTAGTTTCAACAAGTATCGGATTCAAAATAAGCTTATTTATAAACAACTGTACACGTTTGTTACGATGTCTAAGCGGCAAGGAAATATCAAGGACTTTTTCAGCAAGAGACCTAAAATACAAGGTACACAATTAACACAAGGTAAATTATAAGCAGTTGCGATTGTTAACAGATAGCCTACCAGGGCCCGCCCTCTGATCTATATAAAACCACCTTTACCATATTGCCAGCCCAATGACGGAAAATCTCTTTGTCTGGCTACAAAAAGTTGTCATGGCGAAGTTTTTGGTGATATATAAATCTTCTTCTTCTTCTTCTTTTCCTTTCGGCTGTTCCCTTCAGGGGTCGCCACAGCGAATCATCTGCCTCCATCTCACCCTATCCTTTGCATCTTCTTCTCTTACACCAACGACCTTCATGTCCTCCTTCACCACATCCATGAATCGTCTCTTTGGTCTTCTTCTAGGCCTTCTGCCTGGTAGTTCCAGCCTCAGCATCCTATTACCAATATACTCACTATCCCTCCTCTGTACATGTCCAAACCATCTCAATCTAGCCTCTCTGACTTTGTCTCCAAAACCTCTTACATGTGCTGTCCCTCTGATGTGCTCATTCCTAATCCTATCCATCCTCGTTACTCCCAAAGAGAACCTCAACATTTTCATCTCTGCTACCTCCAACTCTGCCTCCTGTCTTTTCCCCAGGGCCACTGTTTCTAAACCATACAACATCGTTGGCCTCAACACCGTCTTGTACACTTTTCCTTTCATTCTTGCCGATACCCTCCTATCATACCGGACACTTTTCTCCAACCATTCCAACCTGCCTGCACACGCGTCTTGACCTCTTTTCCACACTCTCCATTGCTCTGGATTGTTGAGCCTAAGTACTTAAAATCCTCCACTTTTCTTATCTCTGCTCCCTGTAATCTCACTGTTCCTCTTGGGTCCTTGTCATTCATGCACATGTATTCTGTCTTACTGAGGCTAATCTTCATTCCCCTCCTTTCCAGGGCATACCTCCACCTCTCTAGATTTTCCTGCACTTGTTCTCTGCTCTCACTACAGATCACAATGTCATCTGCAAACATCATAGTCCATGGGGAATCTTGTCTAACCTCGTCTGTCAGCCTGTCCATCATCATAGCAAACAAGAAGGGGCTGAGAGCTGACCCTTGATGCAGTCCCACCTCCACCTTGAACTCTTCTGTCACACCGACAGCACACCTCACCACTGTCTTACATCTCTCATACATGTCCTGCACCACTCTAACATACTTCTCTGCCACTCCAGACTTCTTCATGCAATACCACAGTTCTTCTCTCGGCACCCTGTCATATGCTTTCTCCAGATCCACAAAGGCACAATGCAGCTCTGTGGTGCTCTTTCTTGGCATGAAACCAAACTGTTGTTCACAAATGCTGACCTCTGCCCTTAGTCTAGCTTCCAGTATTCTTTCCCATAACTTCATCGTATGGCTCATCAACTTTATCCCTCTGTAGTTGCCACAACGCTGCACGTCTCCCTTGTTCTTAAAAATGGGCACCATCACACTTCTCCTCCATTCCTCTGGCGTCCTCTCACTCTCTAAGACCTTGTTAAATGTTCTTGTCAGAAAATCTACTGCTACCTCTCCTAGACACTTCCATACCTCCACCGGTATGTCATCAGGGCCAACTGCCTTTCCATTCTTCATCCTCTTCAATGCCCTCCTCACTTCACCCTTACTAATCTTTGCTACTTCCTGGTCCTCAACAGTCACCTCTTCTACTCTTTTTTCTCTCTCATTTTCCTCATTCATCAGCTCTTCAAAGTACTCTTTCCATCTTCCCAGCACACTTCTGTCATCAGTCTGGGGGTACTCTGCATCACTTCATCTAACTTCCTCCAGAATCTCTCCTTCTCTTCTCGCTCACATCCTGTCTGTGGGGCATAAGCACTAACAACATTGACCATCACACCTTCAATTTCTAACTTGAGACTCATCACTCTGTCTGACACTCTTTTCACTTCTAGAACATTCCTGACAAACTCCTCCTTCAAGATGACTCCTACTCCATTTCTCTTCCCATCCACACCATGATAAAACAGCTTAAACCCTGCTCCTATGCTTCTAGCCTTGCTACCTTTCCACCTGGTCTCCTGAACACACAGTATGTCCACCTTCCTCCTCTGCATCATGTCAGCCAGCTCTCTACCTTTTCCTGCCATAGTTCCAACATTCAAAGTCCCTACTTTCAGTCCTAGACTCATGCCTTTCCTCTTCTCTCTCTAGCAACGGACACGCCTCCCGCCTCTCCTTCTTCAACCAACAGTAGTCCAATTTCCATCAGCACCCTGTTGGTTGACGGCACTGATGGCGGTCGTTGTTAACCCGGGCCTCGACCGATCCGGTATGTCATTCTTTCTTGTGATTCGCATAGTTTATTTGGCATTTGTTTTACGCCGGATGCCCTTCCTGACGCAACCCTCTGCATTTATCTGGGCTTGGGACCGGCGTGAGGGAGAGACACTGGTTTGTACCCCCCCCCCCACACACACACACAGCTGCATTGGCGATATATAAATCCTTTATTCAAAATCATGTTCTTACATATATTTATGCAATGTCAATAGCAAATATGCTTTAAAAGTTCACAATAACGACAACTTTTATCCATGATTAATCCTGTATGAATCATTCTCCATCATTCTCATGCTTTCAAGAAATTCCGCTTGCTTGATTTGTATGGCTGTAGCAAAGCTGCACTGTTTACGTCTTCGCGACACAGCGCCCTCGCAGTTTACGGCCAAACTACTACACAACTACATGACAGTTGAATATCACATAAAGATGATATAATATGATGTACATATTTTGCATGCTATAACTTCTAAGTTATAGATCAAATTTACATGTAGATCTATACTATACATTATAATACTGTGGATGTGATACATCAATATATATATATATATGTGTGTGTGTGTGTGTGTGTGTGTGTAATGTTTTCACACAAGTCTCCTATGTTTATGGAATTGTAAAGCTAAGCAAATTTTGCCAAATAAAATATTATTGGGAAAAGATTTCTATGATTAGTAACACTGCTTGAGCATAGGAAATCAAATCCTTGAAATAAAATTATATAATATAGTGCCTACATAGCAGGCCTACTTCAAGGTGATTGGTAATAACGGTCACATACATCATTACAATGTACTAACCTTGAGAAGCACTGCTAAATCTATAATATTTTTGCAGTCAGAATACACCAGAATGCACCATTTAATATCTAAATATACAAAATTTTCATGACAAAATGCTTACACCGCCATCGCTCTGTTTACACAAAGTTGCCCGCCTGTTACTCTTATCAAATTGCCTACTACTATTCAATTAATTGAGAGGAATGCATGTGTCAGTCCTCACGGCTCTGGACGCCACGATGAAAGCGCCTTAATGCTTCTTGACTTCACAAAAAGTCGGGGCTTAAGGATTGCTGGCTCGTGGTTCCAGAGATTGGATCCGCGACGCTGGACTTGGTACTCCAGCGACGGCGTCACTAGGAAGGAGATCAACCATGTTCTCGTAGGTAGTCACTGGTGGCTGGTCCAGAACTGCCGTGTCTTCAGAAGTGCCCTTCTGGTGGCGACTCTGAAGAGCTGCTTCAAGCGCCCTGAGAAAGCCCCGGCTTGTCAAATGCGACTTGACGTAAGCCGACTCGAGGACCCTGATGCGGCTTTGGAGTTCGCCAGTAGGCTTGGGGAATCCCTGAAGGATCTGGATGCGGGTGTAGGCACGGAGGCTCTCTGGGCTGGTTTCAGAGACCGCATCCTGGAGGTGTCCCATGGTTGCATACCGGGGTCGCCCAGACGACCGGGAATGGCCATCTCCTCTGAGACCATCGACGTCATCGAGAGAGTGAGACAGGCTCGACACGACGGCAGAGCTGGACTGGCCAGGGGCCTAAAGCGCGAAGCCGTCAAGGCAGTGCAAAGAGATCGGGAGGCTGCGGTCCGCGATCTCTGTGAGACGTTCCAGGGCCACTTGAATTCGAGTGACTCTCGCCCGGCTTACAGGGCGTTGCGGAGCCTCCGTTCCTCTCGGTCCACATCGCGATGCCAGACGGAAAGCTGCAGATGGTAGTGTCCTTACCGAGGAATCTGAAGTGAGGACTCGTTGGGCCGAGTACTTTGAGGAGTTGTATCGTGCTGACCCTCCCGCCCGGAGCCTGGCCGTCGGGGATGCTGAAACTCTTGTTGCCGACCCTCCCCAAGGCTGCGACCTGCCAACTCTTAAAAAGGCTCGGAGGGCAGTGTGGCGCTTGGTGGATGGCAAACTGCAGATGTTTGTGGTATCCATGTGGAAATGCTTAAGGTGGGAGGTGAGGCCGTCCTCAGGTGGCTGTTCGTTCTCGTGTGCTCCGTGTGGAGCACTGGTGTCATCCCAACTGACTGGAAACAGCACATCATTGTCCCGATTTGGAAGGGGAAGGGTGATACCCAAGAATGCAACAGTTACCGGGGGATTACTCTCCTCTCAGTTCCGGGCAAGGTCTTCGCACGGATTCTATTGGACAGGATCCGACAGCAACTTCTAGCGCACCAGCGCCCTGAACAGTCCAGGTTTACACTGAAGAGGTCCGAGGTACCGTTGACCGCAACCTGGCGCTCCGCGTCCTATCTGAGCGCTTGCGGGAGTTTGATAGGGGGTTCCTTGCCGCCTATATAGCCTTGCGCAAGGCATTCGCCTCGGTGGATAGGGAGGCCCTCTGGGGCATACTTCGTCTACGTGGGATCCCGTCGGCTCTGGTCCGGCTGATATCGTCGCTGTATTCTGGGACAGAGAGTGCTGTGAGGTGTGGGGGCTCCACCTCTGACTTCTATTCGGTCGAGACCAGAGTGAGGCAGGGGTGTGTTCTGGCCCCCACTCTCTTCAGTACTGCAATGGACTGGATCATGGCGGCGGTATCGGGTGGATCGGCCTGTGTTGTGTCGTTCGGTGAGGTTCGGATTACTGATCTGGACTTTGCTGATGATGCAGTGATCTTCGCGGAGACGGTGGATGTCCCTTACGGAGACTCCCTGTTCGCTGGGTGAGGAGGCGGAACCGCTTGGTTTGCGAGTCTCCTGGATCAAAACCAAGATGCAGGCTTTCGGCGACCTCTTGGATGCTGCTGTTGACTCGATCGCTGTGGGTCGTGAAAGAGTAGAGGTCGTGGAGTCTTTCACTAACCTTGACAGCGTGGTCCATTATTCCACTGATTGCAGGGCCGAGATCAATCATCGACTTGGCCTAGCCTACGGGGTCACTCGCTGGACAGGACCGTGTGGCGGTCGAGGTATCTGAGCAGGCGGACGAAAGCCCGAGTCTTTCGCTCCCTTGTGCTCCCTATCTTGCTCTACTCAAGCGAGACATGGACGCTCACGGTTGAGCTTGGACGACGACTGGACTCCTTTGTTATGACTTCCCTTCGCCGCATCTTCGGATACCGCTGGTGGGACTTTGTTACCAACCGGAAGGTGCTCAGGGATGTGGGGCTGGTAAGAGTAACCTGCTTGATCCGCAACCGTCAGCTGCGCTACTATGGGCACTTGGCGCGTTTCCCGCCTTCGGACCGAACACACCGGATCCTGTCTGTTCGGAATATGAGGGGCTGGAGCCGATCGCGGGGACGGCCGCATGCGACGTGGTTGTCGCAGCTGAGGGCTGACCTGCCGAGGGGTATGGGCCCTGCGCAGGCCTGGTCGATCGCCAGGAGACGGCCGGATGAGTGGATGCGACTGGTGGATGCAGCAAAGTGCCGTCCCGGCGCATGCCCTCATACCTGACCTGACCTATGTATGCTTCTGTAATTGACACAACATGTGTTGTTACGACATGTCTATTGCTTTACGGCACTTGTGCACATGATCTGATGAGGTCATTAAAATACGACTTGAGCCCGCCATGGACGTCAGCTTCAATTGATATGTTACATGGTGTCAGAAATGGTGCGAGTGTGAAAGAAATCAGACATTTGAAACGTTTTACTTCTTCAGATGCATGTGTACGCCATATCGACTTGAGTGAGTACTTGTGCGTGATGACGAGCATTGATGAAACGGACTTGCTAAATTTGTAATGCTCACCGATTCAGTTTTCAAGCATGGCAGACAACGGCAGTAAGCCTATGATGAATTGACATGCAGCCGACATTAGCAAAGAATGGAAACGATGTCAGCAACATGTTGACTTTACATTTAAGGGCCCACTAGCAGACAAGTCCGAGGTTCAAAAGGTCAATTATTTGATGACTTACATCGGGGATAAAGGGAGGCAGTGGTGGTCTAGTGGTATAGGGCGCTGGATCGCTGATCCAAAGGTTGGGGGTTCAAGTCCCACTCTCCACAAGGTTGTCACTGCCGCCCCCCAGTGCAGATAACTGGGTTATCAAAGGCGGGCCATGTCTCTCACTGTCTATGGTGAGAGGCATGTAAAAGAACCATTGCTGACTTTCGTAAAGAGTAGGCTGCAAAGTCGTCAGTGTGTTTCTGTCCCTTGCCAAAAAAGGGTTGTGACAGGAAGGGTATCCGACGTAAAAACCTCTGCCAAATCAAAAAAAAAACAAAAAAAAACGTGCGAGTCAGATGATTCGCTGTGGCGACTCCTGAGTAAAAAGGGAAAAAGCCGAAAGGAAGACAGACAGACAGACAGACAGACATCGGGGATAAAGGGCGAGAGATTTACAATACGTTCACGTGGAATCCTCCCACGGAAGGTCAAGCGCCTGAAACTCTCGCTGGTATATATGCTAAGTATGCTGCATGTACAGCCCCCAAGAAGAATGAAATCAGAGCAACAGTTAATTTCCTTAGGAGAAAATAACAGCCTAATGAGAAGTTTAACAATTTTGTTACTGACCTGAAACTGTTGGTTCGAGACTGTGTGTACATGGACAGTGACCGCATGGTTCGGGACGCCATTATCATACATTCTCACAAGGAAATCTGTGAAAAGTGTCTTGAAAAAGGGGACGAATTAACATTGGATATGGCCATCAAGATTGGACAATCTCATGAAATTTCACAAGAAAACATGAAAGCACTCACAGATGAAGACCCAAAATGTAACTATTATTATGAACAGTCCTAGACCTAGACTATATTATGAATAGTCCTAGACCTATAATAACAAAGAAGATGCGTAACAGTCACGGCGCAACGAAAACGCAATAATCACGGTGCAGATCGTAAGTCAGACAAGTGGAAACAAAATGTTTGTGGGAGATGAGATACTTCAGCAGTCAAAACATGTCCAGCAACAGGTAGCAAGTGCAAGAACTGTCACAAAATAGGACATTTTACGGAAGTATGCAAAAGTCGGAGTAGTGGAAATAACTCCACGTATAATCTTGACTCAGACACAGACTTTTCAGATGAATTTTCACATCTCATCAATCAAATTGACGCTGCAAGCGATGAAAATGAATGATATGAAGAAGTCAACATTCATGGACATGTTCTGAATGCACAGATCGATACAGGTGCTGCAAGGTAAATTTTTCCATACAAGATTTGCATAGACATGAAGTGCAAAGTTCCTCTTGTACCCTCACACAAGGCATTCACATCCTACACTGGACAAAAACTTGATGTCAAAGGTTGCATTACTCTGCCTACAGCATACAAGGACCGGTCTGTGAATGTACGGTACACAGTGGTGCAGACAGACAAAGGTATATTATTGTCAGGGAAAACTTGTAAGCCCCTCAGGCTTATCGAGCATATTCCTATAGTCAGGGATTGATCAGCATCCCAAGCTGAAACAAACGACAGGTACGCTACCAGGCACATGCAGTCTTAAAATACATCCGAAGATACAACCAGTTGTACACGGACCAAGACGTCAGCCTTAAGCCCTCAGCTCCAAAATAGAAGCCAAGTTGAAAGAAATGGAAGAGTCAGGCCACATAACTAAAGTGACTGTTCTGACTGACTGAGTCAGTTCAATGGTGGTAGTGTTAAAGAACAACAAAGTAAGGATTGCCACCTTCGGACCGAACACGAGAACAGACGAGAACATAACCCTATACCTACTTTTGAAGAAGTCATTACCTCTTTTCCTCATGCCAAAGTATTCTCAGTTTTGGACGATAAATCAAGCTTCCTATATATCAAACTTGATTACGAGTCCAGCTTCTCACCATATTCAACACACCTTTTGGCAGATATCGATGGCTACAGCTTCCGTTCGGTGTGAAGTCGGCTCAAGAGATTTTCCAGCGCGTTCTGGACACAATGTTAGAGGACATCCCTGGTGCCCGAGCGATAATGGACGACATTCTTATTGGAGGTGAAAACGAAACTCACCATGATGTGATCCTGAGAAAAATTGACCAGCGTGCCACAGAGTTCAACTTAAAACTCAACTTTGACAAGTGCCAAATACGCAAACCAGAAGTGAAGTATTCAGGTTATATGATAATGGAAAACGGAATCAAGGCTGACACTGACAAAGTTAGAGCACTCATCGAGATGCCGACACCACAAAGCAAAGATGATGTCAGAACATTTCTAGGAATGATACAGTATCTTGCAAAGTTTATTCCTAACTTGAGTCAGATAGACTCTCCACTCAGAGAAGTAGTGAGGAAGAATACGGACTTCTTCTGGGAGAAACCTCAGCAAAAAAGCTTCGACAAGCTCAAGAAACTGTGTTCAAAGTCCTCAGTGCTTGCAACATTTGATGTGTCGAAAGACATTATCATCCAGTGTGATGCCAGTAGCTACGCACTAGGCGAAGTACTTCTTCAGAATGGAGCACCAATGGCCAACACCTCACGGGCACTCACTGAGACAGAATCAAGATACGCACAAATCGAGAAAGAGACGTTAGCTGTTGTCCACAGTTGTAAGAAGTTTCACTATTACATCTTTGGAAAGCATGTTGTAGTTGAAAGTGACCACAAGCCACTTCAAGCTATATTCTCCAAGCCATTGCTGTCTGCTCCCATGCGTTTGCAAAACATGACGCTAAAACTACAACCATATGATCTCTCTGTCACATACAAGCCCGGAAAAGACATTCCAATAGGTGATGCACTAAGTCGTGCCAACTTGCAAAACAGTGAACCAGATATTCTGCCAATCTTGAATAACATGGTGGATTTCATTGCTGTAACTCCAGTAAGATACGAAGAATTTCAAAGGAGGACAGCAGAGGAACTAAATAACCTCCAGTCAATTATCATCAAGGGATGGCCAGATACTCTTCAGGAGACTCCACACTCAATAAGACCATATTGGACTGTGAGAGATGAACTGTCAGTTGCAGATGGTATTGTGTACAAAGGAATGAAGATCTCATTCGTGCTCCCACCTTGCATGAGACAAAACATGCTGAAACAGATACATGAATCACACATGGGCATTGTAAAATTCAAACAAAGGGCAAGAGAGGCTTTATATTGGCCAGGAATGATGCAAGAAATTGAAGACACGGTCAATGACTGTTCACTGTGCAACTATCAACATAAACAACCAGATGAACCTATGAAAACAACACCGACGCCAGATTACCCCTGGAGTGAAGTTGCTTCTGACTTGTTTGAGTTCAAGGGAGAGCACTACCTCTTGACCGTCGACTACTATTCCAAGTTTATCGAAGTGGATGCACTCAAAAACACATCTAGTGATACTGTTATTGAAGCACTAAAGCAACAATTATGTCGTCATGGAATACCAGAGACACTGAGAACCGATAGTGGTCCACAGTTTTCAGCACAAGAGTTTGCCAACTTTGTAGCTGATTATGGGATCAAGCATGTGACGTCTTCCCCAAATTATCCACAATCAAACAGAGAAGCAAAGCGAGTGGTACAAACAGTGAAGAGACTATGGTCTAAATCAGGGGTCGGCAACCTTTAACACTCAAAGAGCCATTTCGACCCGGTTTCCACGGAAAAGACAACACTGGGAGCCGCAAACACTTTTTGACATCTGAAATGAATATGTTCGCATATATATATAAATATATCTCTCATGCGGTCAAACTCAGACACCCATATATCTCTGTCAGCTATGTCAGCCAGCTCCAGCTCAAGATCAGGTTGACTTACACCTGCAAATGCAGACACATTTAACAGGGATGGGTCGATGGTCAGGGAAGCGACGGGGAAGGATAATGTGGCTTTTTCCTCTCTGAACTCTTGGAATCGTTTCCCAAACGATGCTTGCATTGTAGTGATTGCAGACTGCAAATACTCTGAATTTATCACCTTGTTCGCTTGTTTGAACTCCCTTAAGGAGGGGAAGTGAGACAGTGTTCCTCTCTCTAAATCTCTCACAAACACTGTCAGCTTGCGCCAAACGCCACCCCCTCTTCCAGCATGTGTAGCGCTGTGCCTCCTCTCCCCTGAAGTATTCAGCGCATTCAGGTTCGCCGTCATGTCCACCATGAAATACAGCTTTTCCAGCCACTCTTGCCGTTCCAGCTCAGGAAAGGTGAGTCCTTTGCTGCTCATGAAAGTCTTCACCTCTCCCAGACATGCAGCAAAGCGCTTCAGCACTTCTCCTCTGGACAGCCACCGCACTCTGTTATGCATCAGATCAGAGTACGTGTTTCCACCTCATCCAGTAATGAACGAAACTGAAGGTGATTTGAACCTTTTGCAAATGAATCTGCCCATGTATCATTAAATGCTCTGTTTTCTTCAAATATTTTTCTTTTCTTAGATTTATCCATCCGTGGCCTACCTAGGGTTAAAAGTCTCGATAAATGTACGGCGTTTTGGCGGGCTGTCGGAGAGTGTGACGATATTTTAAGTGACGAAAAATAATACAATCTATATATATTTTATTTTAATATTTACAGATCACAATAATCATACAATTTACAGCTACAATTAAACAAACGAACAGACACAAATAAAATACTTTAAGATATTGTGCAGTTTTGGTGTTGCTGGGCTTTCCGCACATGCCGGCTGTCAAATCTGCCTGCTGACACGTCAAGTGCTGTCGCCGTTGTGTTGAACATGTCACAATAAAAGTAGCTGTCAGTTGTCCATTGCACAGCAGACAGAAGCAGTGTATTAATTGTTCTACTCAGCTCCCTACAATATACTTAAAAACGGATACTTGCAATTTATTTTCCCAAGCCATGCAGAGCCGCAGCATAAGGATGAAAGAGCCGCATGCGGCTCTGGAGCCGCGGGTTGCCGACCCCTGGTCTAAATGTAGTGATCGCCACTTAGCACTACTCGACTATCACTCAACTCCCCTGGAAAGTTGTGGTCTATCTCCAGCCCACCTTACCTTCAACCACAGACCCCACAACAAACTGCCCATATCCAGAGAGCAGTTGAAACCAGTTGCCATTGATCACAATGAAGTCCTACGACGTCTGAATAGTGACAAGAGGCGACAATGTGAGTATCATGATTACAAATCATCAGCTGATCTGCCAGTGTTACTTCCAGGAGACCCAGCTCGAATGTCTCCGTTCCCAGGTACTAAGTCGTGGAAGCCAGCGACAGTGGTAGAACGACACAGCTCTCCTCGTTTGTATGTGGTTGAATACAACGGTAAGAAATACAGGAGGAACAGAAAGCACCTTCGACTCTCAACATACAAAGCACACAACCAATCCTCCCACACAGCTACCAGGACTCCAACAAGTTTAACGGATCCTCCATTACTGCAACACCTTCCAACACAGCTAGCAAGTAGCCGCACACCAGTGCTACCTCAGAATCCATCCAAAATGGCTACCAGAACAACACCTCCGATGCAGTCGTCTTCACCGAAGAAACCAAACTGTCCATTAACTACAGACAAGAGTCCAGTTGCCACAACCAAACCATTAACAAACTGTGCCAAGGAAACAAGAATGAGACTTGATCTCTAAGTGTTAATGTTCAAGTGTTAAAGTTCAACCATTACATTCAGAGACTTTAAAGCTCTAAGTTAAAGGTGACAGCTAAGGTTAGCTCTTCTCTTGATTTAGCTTATAAATTTTAAAAGATTCCCTGGTCCCAAGACCAGTCAGTTTATATTTGTTTATGTGTTAGTATTTGTTTCATACTATTTGCTTTACATACTGGGTCAGTGGTGGTCTAGTGGTATAGGGCGCTGGATCGCTGATCCAAAGGTTGGGGGTTCGAGTCCCACGTTCGGGTCCCACTCTCCACAAGGTTGTCACTGTCCCCCCCAGTGCGGCTAACTGGGTTATCAAAGGCGGGCCATGTCTCGCACTGTCTATGGTGAGAGGCATGTAAAAGAACCATTGCTGACTTTCGTAAAGAGTAGGCTGCAAAGTCGTCAGCGTGTTTCTGTCCCTTGCTAAAAGGGTTGTGACAGGAAGGGCATCCGACGTAAAAAAAAAAAAAAAAAAAAACTCTGCCAAAATCAAAACGTGCGAATCAGATGATTCGCTGTGGCGACTCCCGAGTAAAAGGGAAAAAGCCGAAAGGATGATAGATAGAATGATAGATAGGGTCAGTAGTCTTTATTATAAGAAAAGAAGATGCAGCATATCCCGCGATATATGCAGTACTTTTATGTATGCTTCTGTAATTGACACAACATGTGTTGTTACAACATGTCTATTGCTTTACAACACTTGTGCACATGATCTGATGAGGTCATTAAAATACGACTTGAGCCGACATGGTCCGTCTGCTTCAATAGACACAATTCGCATAACGACTGCGCATGTGCGGGGAATGTGACCCAACAGCTGATCCAAGGGGCACTGATACCAAACTTTATTGCAGCCACTTGCTGTTGTATGGAAATACATCCGAACAACTGCCGCTTAAAGTCTGCATTAAGCCTTAAATTATGACATGCCAGGTGCTTTTTAATTAAACGCATCGACAGTGCAGTTCTCATCCACATCAAGGTTTACTTCCGCCACGTTTGGTAGTCAAGATCCCATGATGCTGTACACGAGCCGAGATGCGAATTGTGCCTATTGATATGTTACAGGGGGGAGGGCAAAACAGAGAATGGTAAAGGGCCTACTGTACCCATTCATACTGCTGGATGAACAGAGCCAAACTTATGGTTAAGACCTTGCACAGGAGTCTTGGCACAGTGGGGGCCGAACTGGGACTTGACCACACAACCTCCCTAACATGAGCGCAGCATCATAACTACTAAGCAATCCTCCCTACTTAAAGGGGGGGGGGGGGTTTATTTATTTTTAAATTATTTTGAAAAGCTAAAAAGTTCACGTTGTCACGTGCAGATCACTTTCCTGATGCCTCTGAACGGACTTCAGTCCCAATACATAACAGGCAAGCTATCCATCACATCAACTTACAAATAAAAACTTAGAAATAAAATATACTGTTCTTGAAAGTTTAAACAAATATTACATACCCCAAATTTGGATCAATACCCCGCAAATCGTTTTCCTTCCAAACTCTCAGATCCAGGATTCGTGCTTTTTCACAAACATGCCGCAACTACGTGTCTATTTTTCCTCTCATTCTTTTCCTTTTCTTCTTCCTCTGCATCTTCTTCTTCTCTCTTTTTGTTTTCTGACAGTTGTCAAACAGCTATTTGATGCATGACCGCCACCAAGTGGTATGGAGTGTGAATCAGAAGTTATTTTATTGATGGAGTATTTATTCACGTCCCTCGGGTGGAACGATGCATTACTTTCGTTTTTCTATTTTATTTTATCGAAGAACAATGTACATCACAAGGCAGGGTGTACAAACACTCAAAATGGCAGAGAATCAACTAAAAAGGAAAAAAAAAAATATATATATATATATATATATATATATATATATATATATATATATATATATATATATATATATATATATATATATATATATATATATATATATATATACACAAAAATAAAGGACAGGACAAAGACTTTCTATTGAAACTCCATTTATCACTACAGATCTGTTTTAGGGTGGTGAAACCATCCTCTCTCTTCAGGTGATTATAGAGAGGATTCTTCTATAATCACCTGAAGAGAGAGGATGGTTTCACCACCCTCAAACAGATCTGTAGTGATAAATGGAGTTTCAATAGAAAGTCTTTGTCCTGTCCTTTATTTTTGTTTATTTGCTCTATGGAAGGATCTACTCAGAAAATCCTCTCTCTCTCTCTCTCTCTCTCTCTCTCTCTCTCTCTATATATATATATATATATATATATATATATATATATATATATATATATATATATATATATATATATATATATATTGATAGATAAATAGACAGATGTTCCCTTCAGGGGTCGCCACAGCAAATGATCTGCCTCCATCTCACCCTATCCTCTGCATCTTCTACTCTTACTCCAACGACCTTCATGTCCGCCTTCACCACATCCATAAATCTTCTCTTTGGTCTTCCTCTGGGCCTTCTGCCTGGTAGTAACAACCTCAGCATCCTACTACCATTATACTCACTGGACTGGTCCCACAATACCAACGCCCTGTACAAGAAGGACCAGAGTCGCCTCCACCTTCTGAGGAGACTTAGGTCCTCCGGAGTATGCAGATCTCTGTTCAGGACTTTTTATGACTCTGTGGTAGCCTCTGCAATCCTCTACGCTGCCATCTGCTGGGCCCCGGGCAGCACACAGCGGGACAGAAAGAGCCTGAACAAGCTGGTCAGGAGGGCCAGCGCTGAACAAGGCTGCCCACTGGACTCTGTGGAGGAGGTGAGTGAGAGAAGGATGGTAGCAAAGCTCACATCCATCATGGTCAACACCTCTCACCCACTGCACCAGACTGTAGAGAAGCTGAGTAACTCCTTCAGTGGACGACTGAGACATCCTCAGTGCAGGAAGGAGCGCTACCGCAGGTCGTTCATTCCCACCGCTGTCAGACTGTACAACGCCACTTTGTAACTGTCTGTGAAAATATTGGTTATGTGCAATAAAAACCCCGTGCACTTTAATCAACCACATCTACCCCACTGACTGTGAACCATATCAACCCATCTACTCTGCACTCAGAAACATATACACTTGAATATAGGCCAGTCTACAAAGTTGTTCCGTTCTTTTCTTTTACTGTTTATTAATTTATACTATTTAGGTATCTATTTATTTATTTACTTATATAATATATATGTATGTGTGTATTATTGTATATGTATTTATTTTTGCACCCCCGACTGATGGTACCTCAAGAGCCTGTAACAGTGAATTTCTCCATTGTGAGATTAATAAAGCTGTATCTTATCTTATCTCACGATCCCTCTGTACATGTCCAAACCATCTCAATCTAGCCTCTCTGACTTTGTCTCCAAAACATCTAACATGTGCTGTCCCTCTGATGTACTCATTCCTGATCCTATACATCCTTGTTACTCCCAAAGAGATCCTCAACATTTTCATCTCTGCTACCTCCAACTCTGACTCCTGTCTTTTCCCCAGGGCCACTGTCTCTAAACCATACAACATCGCTGGCCTCATCACCGTCTTGTACACTTTTCCCTTCATTATTGCCGATACTCTCCTACCACACATCACACCGGACACTTTTCTCCATCCATTCCAACCTGCCTGCACGCGCTTCTTCACCTCTTTTCCACACTCTCCATTGCTCTGGATTGTTGTGCCTAAGTACTTAAAATCCTTCACCTTCCTTATCTCTGCCCCCTGTAACCTCACTGTTCCTCTTGGGTCCTTGTCGTTCACACACATGTATTCTGTCTTACTGAGACTAACCTTCATTCCTCTCCTTTCTAGGGCATACCTCCACCTCTCTAGATTTTCCTGCACTTGTTCTCTGCTCTCACTACAGATCACGATGTCATCTGCAAACATCATAGTCCATGGAGATTCTTGTCTAACCTCGTCTGTCAGCCTGTCGATCACCATAGCAGACAAGAAGGGGCTGAGAGCTGACCCTTGATGCAGTCCCACCTCCACCTTGAACTCTTCTGTCACACCGTGAGCACACCTCACCACTGTCTTACATCTCTCATACATGTCCTGCACCACTCTAACATACTTCTCTGCCACTACAGACTTCCTTATGCAATACCACAGTTGCTCTCTTGGCACCCTGTCATATGCTTTCTCCAGATCCACGAAGGCACAATGCAGCTCCCTCTGGCCTTCTCTCATCATCATCATCATCATCATCATTATCATCATCATCATCTTCATCATCATCATCATCATCACCTTCTTCCGCTAAGTCCAGGGTCGAGTCGCGGGGGCAGCAACCTAAGCAAAGAGGTCCAGACGTCCCTCTCCCCAGCCAATTCCTCCAACCCTCCCCGGGGGGACACCGAGGCGGTCCCAGAGAAGCCGAGAGACATAGTCCTTCCAGTGTGTTCTAGGTCTACCCAGGGGTCTCTTCCCGGTTGGACATGCCTGAAACACCGCACTAGGGAGGCGTCCGGGAGGTATTCTGACCAGATGCCCAAGCCACCTCAACTGGCCCCTCGCAATGTGGAGGAGCAGCGGATCTACTCCGCGCTCTCCCCAGATGGCGGAGCTTCTCACCTTATATCTAAGGGAGAACCCCGCCACCTGGTGAAGGAAGCTCATTTCAGCCACTTGTATCCGTGATCTTGTTCTTTCAGTCATTACCCAAAGCTTGTAACCATAGGTGAGAGCTGGAACATAGATCGACTGGTAAATTGAGAGCTTCGCCTTGCCACTCAGCTTCTTCTTCACCAGAACACTTAACAGCTTAACAGCAGAGGCTGTAGCAATCCGTCTGTTGATCTCTCGCTCCATCCTTCCCTCACTCGTGAACAAGACCCCAAGATACTTAAACTCCTCCACTTGAGGCAGAACCTCATTACCGACCCGGAGGGTGCATTCCACCATTGTCCGACTGAGAACCATGGCCTCAGACTTGGAGGTACTGATCCTCATCCCAGCTGCTTCGCATTCGGCTGCGAATCACTCCAGTGAAAGCTGGAGGTCCCGACTTGATGAAGTAAAAAGAACAACATCATCCGCAAAAAGCAGAGACGAGATCCGATGGCCACCAAACCAGAACCCCTCAACGCCTCGACTGCACCTAGAAATTCTGTCCATAAAAATTATGAACAGAATCAGTGACAAAGGACAGCCCTAGCGGACTCCAACTCCCACTGGAAACGAATCCAACCTGCTGGTACCAATACGGACCAAACTCTGTCTCCGGTGATACAGCGACCGAATAGCTCGTAGCAACGGGTCCGGAACGCCGTACTCTTGGAGCATGCTCCACAAGATCGTTTGAGGGACACAGTCGAAAGCCTTCTCCAAATCCACAAAGCACATGTGGACAGATTGGGCAAACTCGCATGCCCCCTCCAGAATCCTGTGGAGCGTATAGAGTTAGTCAAGAGTGCTACGGCAGGATGAAAATCAAATTGCTCCTCCTGAATCCGAGGTTCGACTATCGGTCGGATCCTCCTCTCTAGTACCCCAGCATAGATTTTCCCAGGTAGGCTGAGGAGTGTAATTCCCTGATAATTGCAACACACCCTCTGCTCCCCCTTCTTAAAAATCGGGACCACCACCCCAGTATGCCAATCCAGGTACAGCCCCCAATGACCACGCGATGTTGCAGAGATGTGTCAACCAAGACAGTCCTACAGCTCCAGAACCCTGAGATATCCCGGGCGGATCTTGTCTAACCCCGGAGCTCGACCACTGAGGAGCTTTTTGACAACCTCAGTGACTTCCACTCCAGTGATGGGCAGACCTCCACCTGAACCCACAGGGTCTAACTCTTCCACGGAGGGCGTGTTGGTGGGATTGAGGAGGTCCTCAATGTATTCCCTCCACCTCTTGATGATATATCCAGTCGAGGTAAACAACTCCCCACCTTCACTGTAAACAGTGTTTGTGAAGAACTGCTTCCCTCTCCTAAGGCGTAGGATGGCAATCCAGAACCTTTTTGAGGCCAACCGATACTCACTCTCTAGGCCCTCACCGAACTCCTCCCACGCCTGAGATTTTGCATCTTCGACAGCCTCGGCTGCAGCACGTTTGGCCTGCCGGTACCTGTTTGCTGCCTCAAAGTTCCAGACCCAATTAAACCATGAAGGCGCAAAAGAACTGTGAGCCAAAACAGCTGAGCAATATCATACGCCACCATCCACAGGGCACCAACTGAATATAATTACATACGTTTATACAGTCATTATATTTATACTTACATTTATACATTTATTTACACACCCATAAAACAATTGTATTCGAGCAGTCTCTGTAACTGTAAAGTGATAACGAGTATTTTTCACCCGATTCTCCTGCTCACTCACTTCATAAATTTAAAGAATTTCCTGGCCATGTGCTTTTGTTGATGTTCGTGTTGACTGGTTCAAAGTGCCATGTGCTAAAGTTGACATTCCTGTTGATTGGCTGATTTGACTTCCTGGAAAATGTTTAAAAGAACAGCACTGGAAGGGAAAAGAAAGGTGTTTTTTTTTTTCAATTTATGCTATGTTCTGTTTCTTTTCAGCTTTATGTAAGTAATCTGGTTGATACCACAAAATGAATAACACAAATACCACTAAATCTATTTTATTGTTCTGTTATTATTGATGTTTTCCACCTCGATGGTAATAAGCACTTACCATTCCACTCTGCTGGTAATCATTTTAATAAGCGACCACCAACTCTAATTTTTAAAGCACCATGGGTACAGTCGATAATTACAGTAGTATATACAGTATATATACAGTATATAATTACATATATATATATATATATATGCATGCTGTATAATGTTTATCTATTTTATTATTAAATATCACAGTACAAAATTAAATACTTTTTTCTGAATCATTACTACGTTACCACATTAATTCTGTATTAATGATTAAGACGGTCGATAGAACGTATTGAAGAAGCATATTTTAGCATATGTAATATCAGAATAGGGAAAAAGTTAAGGAAAATGCCACAAAAACAAGGCCAATTATGCAAAAAAAAAAAAAAAAACTAAACAAATTGAAACAAAAACAATCCAAAATCTCCCATCAAAACGACTAACATTGTTGCATCTGAATGTGTGCACGCGCATCTGCGTGCACGTGTGTGTCTGTATGTGTGTGTATTTATATTTAATTTACATTGTATGCATTATTTTTAAATGTTTATTGTTATTGTAAGCATTTATAGTATTGGATATGTATTTATTGATATTATATACACATATACATGTGCGTATACGTCAGTCGGGGGTGGGGGGGTGATCCTACTTCGCGGATTTCGATGGTTGCGTGGGGATCTCGGTCCCAATTAACTGCGGAAAGTGAGCGATCCCTGTAAATCAATAGTCATGACTCAAAAGTACAATGCAACATAGAGTGGTGAGGACTCTGTGGGCACCCCTGTTGGTTATACATCCCTAACTGCATTCCTGAAAAGGAATTACGTATTTGGGAGTTATTTGGGAGAGTATCCCTTCTCTGTGTCCTCTGTATCTGGTTTTCTGTTTGAGATCTCGGCGAGAACTCAAGAAACACAAAGAGTCGTGCTCAGAAAAAGTTCTCCGTTTATTGAGAGGCTTCACAGAGTATAGCCAGTCCAGAAAAACAGGGGTTAATGCTGAATAGGCAGTTAACTGTGTGTGCACATTGTCTAAGGAAGTAAATAAACTACATTTTAAATCAACCACAAACACATCAGAGAATAGAGAGGTAATACGTTGTCTGAGAGCTGAATTAAAAACAAAATCAGACTTTGCATGTAACCAGTACAATTACAGTCGCCCCGCGACTTACAAAAGCCTCTGAATACGAAAAATCCAGGTGACGAAAAACATTTTCCGAAATTTTCGTCCTCTTTTTACGAAAACAACCTCTTTTTACGAAAAGCGCAAAACGCGCCATTCACAAATTCAAACAATGCACGAGTAGCTCTCTCAGTGGCTATGGCTTCCCATTGGCAAGGAGGCAGCTGAACTGTACCCATACTTCCTGTACTCATACTTCCCAGGAATGTTGGCTCGTGAGTTTATTTTGAGATTGATCACTGCAGTGTTCTATTGCATTATCCATCATGGACCCGAAAAATACAGAAAAGTGGACATACAATGATGGAGGCAATTATTTCAGAACGATGTTGAAGCAGAGGAGGCATGAAAATAATGCTCCGTGGGAAAAGACCTCCGATCTCGCAAGGAAGCAAGTTAATATTGAATCAGAACCTCTGATCTTTCAAATCTTCTTCTTCTTCTTCTTCTTTTCCTTTCGGCTGCTCCCTTCAGGGGTTGCCACAGCAAATCATCCTCCTCCATCTCACCCTGTCCTCTGCATCTTCTTTTCTGACTCCAACGACCTTCATGTCTTCCTTCACCACATCCATAAATCTCTTCTTTGGTCTTCCTTGAGGCCTTCTGCCTGGTAATTCCAACCTCAGCATAGAATATACTCACTATCCCTCCTCTGGACATGTCCAAACCATCTCAATCTAGCCTCTCTGACTTTGTCTCCAAAACATCTTACATGGGCTGTCCCTCTGATATACTCATTTCTGATCCTATCCATCCTCGTTACTCCCAGAGAGAACCTTACCATTTTCATCTCTGCTACCTCCAGCTCTGCCTCCTGCCTTATCCTCAGCGCCACTGTTTCTAAGCCATACAACATCGCTGGCCTCACCACCTTCTTGTACACTTTTCCTTTCATTCTTGCTGACACTCTCCTATCGCACATCACACCGGACACTTTTCTCCATCCATTCCAACTTGCCTGCACATGCTTCTTCACCTCTTTTCCACACTCTCCATTGCTCTGGATTGTTGAGCCTAAGTACTTAAAATCCTCCACCTCCTTTATCTCTGCCCCCTGTAATCTCACCGTTCCTCTTGGGTCCGTCTCATTCACACACATGTATTCTGATTTTCTGAGGCTAACCTTCATTCCTCTCCTTTCCAGGGCATACCTCCACCTCTCTAGATTT